>JAXCGZ010007660.1:125000-127500 GCA_037179515.1 Halocaridina rubra
TAGAGTAAGACACTCAGTGTCTGAATGGAGAAGAGTTAGTAGTGGAGTTCCACAGGGTTCAGTTTTAGGGCCACTTTTGTTCCTTGTATATGTAAATGACCTACCAGAGTGTGTAAATTCATTCATGAATATGTTTGCAGATGATGCAAAGATTGTGAAGAAAGTAAAAAACGAGAACAATGGTAGAGAACTTCAGGAGGATCTAAATAATCTGCATGAGTGGTCAGAAAAGTGGCTAATGAAATTCAATACCTCAAAATGTAAGGTAATGAGAATGGGTACAAGTGCAAGAAGGCCCAAGCTTGACTACTCGGTGGCTGGAGTACAACTTCAAGAGACAGAAAATGAGAGAGATCTAGGAGTAAACATACTGGCAGATTTGTCTCCAGAAATACATATAAATGGCGTAGTAAGGGCAGCATATGCATTCTTATCAAATGTAAGGGTAGCCTTCAGGCACATGGACAAGGAAATGTTCAGAAATATTTATGTAACCTATATGAGGCCAAAACTCGAATATGCAGCCCCCTTTTGGAATCCGCACTTGAAAAAGCACATAGCTAAGCTTGAAAAAGTTCAAAGACATGCCACGAAACTGGTGCCAGAAATATGCAATCTCGGTTATGATGAGAGGCTGAGGGAATTAGACTTGCCATCACTCGAAGCTAGAAGAGTAAGGGGGGATATGGTGACAGTCTTTAAATTCCTTCATGGTTATGATAGAGTGGATAGGGATCGATATTTCGATATGGCTGGCTCTAGAACTAGAGGTCATAGTTTGAAGCTTCGTAAGAAAACTTGTTTGCAGGATGTAAGGAAATACTTTTTCAGTGTAAGAGTAGTTGATAATTGGAATTGGCTAAGCGAGGAGGTAGTTAATGCTATCTCAATCCATAGTTTTAAGGACAGGTATGATAAGTATCACTAAGTCTAAAAATGGAACCGATGAGGAGACGGGAAGATACGAGCTTTGGGCTCTTTCCCGTAAACACAATTAGGTAATCACAATTAGGTAATCACACACACACATACACACACACATATATATATATCTACATATATATATATATATATATATATATATATATATATATATATATATAATATATATATATATATATATATATATATATATATATATATATATATAAAGGAAATGACATAGAATTTTACTCGTATACAATAGACCTAATGGATACACCACTTCAACACTATGATCAGTCTTCTAAACATTTGGAAGATTCAACCCCCGGGGCTTATGTACATGAAATTCTAGAGCGTTTGGTTGTTAGTCTGTGGTCATTGATAAGCTAGTTATACAATCGAGTATTTTTAGGATGTCAACCCATGGCTTCACCTAATAACATTTCTAACACGTAACTGTTTGGACTTGTTTATTAAACGACTGATCGAATTTTCCCAACATATTTTGTCAAAAGACTGATATTGGTCCACTGGCTTATTACAGACCCGGAAAAGGTTTGTGCTTGACGAAGCAAGAATTTAAGTTAGAGAAGTGAGTGGCCATTGGGAGTTAATCATCGGTACATTCGAGTTTTTTTTAAGAATTCTATTTATTTATATTTGCAAGGTACGAGCTTTTTAAAGAAATAATTTTGTGAATCTTTTCCCTGGCGTCATCTCAATTTTATTTCATGTAAATAAACACACACACACACACACACACACACACACACACACACACACACACACACACACACACACACACACACACACACACACACACACACACACACACACACACACACACACACACACACTTTATATGTTAATGCCTATCAGTCATAAACTGCAAGTGGGTTTAATAAAAATTAACTGAAAATGTAGTTATCAATACAAAAATATTTTTGTTTAGCGTAAACGAAAGGATATTTTATCACTCAATTGCACGTTCTACTTCAGTAAACAGTATAATTTTCTTAATACAATATAGTCTCAGTTGCAATATTACTTAACAACAAAATACTTATGACAACAACAATATCACCAATAACAACAACGACAATAATAATAATAATAATAATAATAATAATAATAATAATAATAATAATAATAATAATAATAATAATAATAATAATAATAATAATAATAAATAATAATAATAATAATAATAATAATAATAATAATAATAATAATAATAATAATAATAATAATGATAATAATAATAATAATAATAATAATAATAATAATAATAATAATAAAAATAATAATAGTAATAATTATTATACAATTATTACCAGTGTTATTATTATTATTATTATTATTATTATTATTATTATTATTATTATTATTATTATTATTATTATTATTATTGTGATTGTTATTATTATTATTAATATTATTATTATTATTATTATTATTATTATTATTATTATTATTATTATTATTATTATTATTATTATTATTATTATTGTGATTGTTATTATTATTATTATTATTATTATTATTATTATTATTATTATTATTATTATTATTATTA
>JAXCGZ010007660.1:132500-142219 GCA_037179515.1 Halocaridina rubra
TTACTGACAAGGCAGAGTTGAGGTAATAATACCGAAAGGAAAAGGACAGACTGAGAGAATAGTCAATGTTGTAATCCAAACTACTCATATTCTGTGCTGTCCCCTCTTGGTAAATCTGACTAATCTTTAATCTCAATCTCTTTCATTTTGGCTCCCCCTCCATCAATCCCTCCTACTCAGTACCGACTTTGGCACTCTGAGCATACCCAACATGATGATTTGCATAAATTTCTCTTTGGCTTCCCATAGGATGACTCCTACTTTCTGACCCACAACCCTGATCATGTAGCTCTAAAAGTTGCCGAGATCATAGCCTTGGGAATGGAACCATTCATCCCATCCTCTGTGAAATCTTTTTCTCCCCCTAATCCTTAGTTTGACCGTACCTGCTCCATGGCTATTTAAATCAGAGATTGAGCATACCGGACATACCCAGCCTCTCCTTCTGATTTCATTCCCTCTGCTTTTATTACAGCTAAGAACTGCTGCAATGCTCAGATTCGAAGCTGAAGCTTCCTTTTTTTAAGAAGGAATGTTGATAACCTTAACTCCTCTCTCACTGATTAATGTATCTGATCCTTAGCCAAAACTTCTATAAAAACTTCTGTAACTCAAACTTTCCCCCTTTCATGCGATCTGATGGTTCGAAAGATTGCTCTCCCACTAACAAAGCCGCTCTCTTTGGCTCTAATTTATCTGCCAACTCTTCTGTAAGCAATTTCAGCATAGCTGTTCCTCATGCTTTACCCCTCTCTAACCCTATTCCCTCCCTTATTCTTTCTTCACACAAAGTCTGTCCCTGAAAAGTTTCTTAAGAAGATTACAGATGAGCTAGCTCTTGTGCTTTGCCGTCTTCTTTGCCTCATTCTCTCAACCAGTACCTATTCTTCATCTTGAAAGCATGTCCTAGTGCAACCTGTTCCTAAGAAGAATGACTGCTGTATTTCTTCCAACTAACGACTTATTGCCCCAACCTCAGTTATCACTAAAGTATTCATAACTTTGCTCAATTCTCACTTCTTGAAACAACTTGAATCTAACTCTCTTACCTCTGATCACCATTACGGCTTCTGCAAGGTATGCTCCACTGGTGACCTCCTGTGTCCTATCTTACTCATGTGTGGTCTTCATCTCTGAGGAACTATGTGTAGTCCTTTGTCGTCACCCTTAATACCTCTAAAGATTTCGACAGAGTCTGGCATAAGGCTCTGTTTACCGAATTCCTTGCTTATGGCTTTATCCCTTCTCTCTGTTCTCTGATTACCATTTTCTTTCTGACCGTTTTATACCTGGAAACATCTAGCTCATTCCCCGTTACAATTTGTGTTCCACAGGGCTCTGTTCTTTCACCTACTCTGTTATTTCTCGTCATCAATGATTTTCTTCAGTCTCCATCCTCCTGTCCTTTCCATGTCTTTGCCGATGATTGTACCCTTCATTTTTCCTCTGTATTCTCTTCACAACCTTCATCTGCTACTCGTAATAAGTCTCGTATCGCTCTCTCTTCTAATCTCATATCCGATTTGCAGTGTATCTGAGTGGGGTACCCAAAATTTAGTTGAATTTAATGCCTCCAAGACAGAGCTCCTGAATATCTCTTTATCTTTTTCTCCTCCTGGTAGCCCTATTGTCTTCGAAACTATCGAAATTTACTTCCTTAATTCTATTAACATTTTAGGGATCCAGATAGCCTTTAACTTGTCTTGAAGAAATCCCATAATTCAAATTTCTAAATCTGCAGCCAAAAAACTGGGGGTTCTGTTTCATTTTTTGTCATTACTTTCCCTCTTCTTATTTACTTAAAATTTATAAAGGTCTTATCTGTCCCTACTTAGAATACTGTTTGCACATCTGGGGTGCTTCATATACTTATTTCCTTTATAGGGATGAAGCAGTCAGACTCATCGATGACTCTTCTCTTACTTTTAGTCTGGATTCTCTTTCTCTTTGCCGTAAGGTATCATCCCTTTCTCTTTTCTATCGCTATTAATTCCATCGCTGTTCTGATGAGTTAGTGAGTTGCCTCCCTTCCTCACTGCCGAGGGTGCGTAAAACTCTCCAAGCAGCCTCGTCTCACAAGTACTGTGTGGGGATTTGTAGCTCGTGGATTGGTCGGTACAGTGAATGCTTCTTCACATCCATCTTCAGACTCTGGAACTCTCTTCCTCCCTCTGTCTTTTCTAATTCTTATAACTTATCTTCCTTCAAAAACCGGGTAGATCGTCAGCTGAGGGTCTAGCCTTGCCATATCTCTAGATCCTCAATACTTCGATTATTCTTTCAGGCAGTCCTTTTCTCACTGTGTATCATTCCCTTAATTCTGTTCTGTCCATAATCTTCTACGTCTTCTTCATTTTCTTCATCTTAATGTCTTCTTCATGCACGGGCTTGAAGAGAGCAATTTTCTTGCCTGTTCCGGTGTGACACTCATAAAAAAATAACTACCCTGCTATTTTTAACGAAGTATCTCTTCTCAAACAGTTTCGCCCATACTATCGTCTCGCTATCATGAGCAACTTAAAAAGCATATCACTGGTGCTCTCTTACATATATTTCTGAGGAGAGGTAGAGGTAAAAGCCTTCAGCAAAGATATTAAAGGCAATTTCTACAATTTTCTTGTGACTGAATATGATAACAAAATATGCGCCATCATATTCAGTAATATACTACGTTATTATCACTGTTAGAGTTTAGTTATGACAGGATATTAATATTACCAAGACATTGTCAAAATACGTAAGGAAATTTTCCCTTAGAGGTGAAATCAGTCGTCTTAAGCGTTAATACTTTTGTCATGCAAAGGAACACTAATAACTTTATAGGACTTTCACTACAATTGATGGAAATTTTGTGAAGAGATCATCCGTGGAACATAATCATATATAGCACCTTTGCATATTATTATATAAAAATCATTCCAAAGTGATAAAAAATATCTCGATTCACTCTCGCTATGACTTAAAGACGAACATCCATTTATCAAAAGCGATGGTGGTGGGATTTTGATTCTAATAGAGTGGTTTGTATTGTCACGAGATCATCTTTGCTTTGTGATTACCAATAATCACGGTGGGTAAATGGAAGACTCAGATTTCTAGTGTCTGTGTAGAAGTACGAGGTCATATGTATAAATACAGAACAGTGACAAAGTCATGGACTTGAGGAATGTGAAATGGGTAGAATTATGAAATATGTTAAATAACTATTCATGCCTTTATTTATGAGAAGGTCAACTGCTATGTTCAAAGCCTTCCCAAAGAATCGACTCAACTAATTCCAATTTTAACAGGAAAACCTATGGACTCGCCTTGCTTGCTGAGCTGGAAAGGAATAGAAAACGTGCTATTTCTATAATTAATATATTTCAAAAGACAACGTATATGGAGATGGTTCCATTTATTCTACATCTGAGCGATTGTACTCGTAATTACCATGGCTACCGTCTTTACCTTATTCGATTAGGCATTTGTGGATGGTTAATAATGGTCACGCTATAAAGAGTAATGCAATGTCTGACTTGAGTTCTCCATGATAAGAAGACTGCCAGGGTTTTTGGTGTTAAACTGGAGAAATTAACAACTAACTACCTTTTAATGAGAACGCTTAAGTTTCTCTCTCTCTCTCTCTCTCTCTCTCTCTCTCTCTCTCTCTCTCTCTCTCTCTCTCTCTCTCTCTCTCTCTCTCTCTCTCTCTCTCTCTCTCTCTCAGTAAAAATAACGCATTCAGATATAACACTCGATTAAATAAGAAATTATGAGTACGGGAGCTGGCAAGATGAACTAGTTTGGAAAATGTCTGCTGAAAGCAATACAAAGCTATATAATGAAATTAAAGAGAAAAATGCAAAAGACTGGGGTGATGAGACAGAATGGTAGAGGATGAAGAGCTGACCAGTTTTGTTTGCAATATTAAATATGGCAATTATTGAGTTTCAATGATTAGATGCAACAAAGATAGGGAGGCGCGTGGCGTGAAAATGATGAATTACAATTCCATGAAGTCTACAGTTCAGGTATTATGAGCGGTAGTAATCGTGATGATATTCAGAGGAAAATAACAATGTGTTATCTTTCTTAACCGTGTCTCTATAATGCATATGGTAACGTGTGTTATCACCACCTCCTGCCGCGAATATCAACAGACCTTATCACTTCCCTATTACTAACCCTTCTAAACACTTGCAAGTTCGAAATTGTATATACATACAGGCTTAACAAGTAGCAAAGAGAATCTTAGCTATGTTAAAAAAAACATGTCAAAGTAAGTTTTTCTCATACATTACTAGCATAACTTTATAAATAAAAAGATTGCGAGACTGCGAAAAGTAACAACAACAACAACAACAATAACAACAACAACAACAGCAACAACAACAACAACACCAACAATAACAATAATTATGATAATAATCATGATGATAATAATAATAGTAATAATAATAATAATAATAATAATAATAATAATAATAATAATAATAATAATAATAATAATAATAATAATAATAATAATAATAATAATAATAGTAATAATAATAATAATAATAAAAAAAAAATAATAATAATAAAAATAATAATAATAATAATAATAATAATAATAATGCAAGCTTTCAGTAAAAATGTCATTTAGATCATATTTACAGTATGATTCTTTACATCGGACACAGGATTTAAGTAACTAAATATTCTTGAAAATAATAACCTAACTAAATGTAGTAGGTTGGCCCATGGCACCATCCGACCGTTGTGATACTACAGCTGATGGTCTTTTGGACGTAAATAGCACTTTCCAGTACAGTTCGATGTTAAGTCTTCCTTCAGTCACAGTCCTTTTCTATGCATACATCAACACCAAATATTCTCATATTCGCTAATATCTCTTATTAACCCTTCGCATGTGACAAGTCACTACACTCTCTTCTCTGTATTTCATGCTTTCTTCGTGCTCAGGCCCGATGAGGGCAGTTTTTTATTTTTGACCCGTCCTGGTGTCACAGATAATAAGATATCAGAGTACAAATGTCAGCACCCACAAAACAAGACATTACGCTCTCCAGACAACATTAGAAGAAGAAGACGAAGAAGAAGAAGAAGAAGAAGAAGAAGAAGAAGAAGAAGAAGAAGAAGATGAAGAAGAGGAAGAAAGGTAGATTTCTGCAATAGGTAAGGAGATATTTCCGTTTATTTGTGTTCGCGTGCGTACGTACAGGACTCACAGCTTTCACTTTTGTGGACACAATCCGTAAACTGATAAAATAAAGTATGTCTATTTGGTATTAGTCTCGAAAGTGCTTAACAATACTATTTCAATTAATTACACATACTCGTCTAGGTAAGACGCTTCATAAAGTACTCTCAATTGCAATATTATTATATTTCCGGTTATTACTACTGTACACTTACATAAAAATACGTTACCTTTTTCGAATTTCTTGTATATGACTACGAATGGAGACGCATACATCTCTCATAAATATATATAATCGTCTTGAGATTAGAGTATACTCAACCACTGACGTCACGGGTAGTTTGTTTGTTCCGGTTTTACGTCACGGACTCCCTTTTCTAACGAGGGCTAGGATGGTTGCCTTCTTGCGAAGGATTTGTTTTGGCAGATGTAATCATTACCCTGAGTGCATGCCCTTGCTAACCTCAGACCTTGACGGGGCGCGAACCCTCGACCTGACGCCTCAGAGTTGCGGACGCTACCGCTTGAGCCACGATGACTACATTGACATCACGGGTAGTGCCTGCACAATCAACAGGAGAACCTCTGAGAAGATCTTATCCGATATTAATAAATGATGCTTTTGAATGTAGAATTTTAAGTAAAAGACGTATTGCTGATTTTTTTTTAAAGCGTAGAACTTCTAAAACAACATAATGGAAAAATTTACAAATTTCATGTCGATCAATTTTTCCCCTTACATTATTCATACTTGCACTGATAACAAAACTTATTGGGTAATAAAAGGAATATATGCACATCTATCACAAGAGATCACTTACAAACAGACGATCAAACACGAGACACGAAAAGAATAGAAGAGCATCCCTCGCAGGTGATTAGCACCAGAGTCCAATCGAATGCTTTGATGTGAGAAGAAGAATAACAACTTTCAGCTTTCTCCTTTTCACCTTATAATGATTTCATTCGTGCCCCGAGGTCCCTCGACGACATTTTTTTTTTCTGCCATCATGAATCAAAATTGATAGAGAAAATAACAGAATTACTAATAGATAAGACATTATGGATAATTGAGCTTTAGTAATTATCATACGCACTTCTTTATGCTTCCACTGGGGGGGGGGCAAGAATACCATCTCCGCGTTCCCCTGCTTGTCGTAAAAGTCGACTAAATGGGGTGGAGTGAGGGGACTAGAAGGTCCCTTCCTTTGTATATTCCTTCCACATGGAGTCAACTTTTTTGCTTTGGTTCAGACAGCCCCCTTATATGGAGAATTATGGTTTTTATGTGCATATATATATATATATATATATATATATATATATATATATATATATATATATATATATATATATGTTCTTGTTCTGGTTTTACGTCACGGACTCCCTTTTCTACCAAGGGCTAAGACGGTTGCCTTCTTGCGAAGGGCTTGTTTTGGCAAATGTAATCCTTACCCTGAGTGCATGCCCTTGCTAGCCTCAGACCGTGACGGGGCGCGAACCGTCGACCTGACGCCTCAAAGTCGCGGACGCTACCGACTGAGCCACGGTGACTACACACACATATATATATATATATATATATATATATAATATATATATATATATATATATATATATATATATATATATATATATATATATATATATATATATATATATATATATACTTACATACATACATACATATGTGCGGTTGGCAGGCGTGTGACACACGGAATCGCTCCTCTTAAAATTTAAACTGTTTCCAGTGACTAAAGTGCTTAGTGGAAAACTTTACCATAATTTCCAAAAATCTGAAATCCTCCTGCAGAGTATTGTGAGTACAAAAACTAATATTTGTTGTAAGACGAGACTGTTCATATTAAAGGAAAAAATTTGAGAACTTTTTCGTGAGGAAGAGAGAGAAGCTGTCGTCCAGATTCTGCCTTGAGGGAAATCTAGAAGAGTTGCCAGACGTGGAGCCTCACACCACATTACCTAATTTTTTGTGTAAACTGGGGAAAGCTCTTAAGCCGTTTTACCTGATCCTGTGGTTCTATATATTGTTAAAAACAGTATCCTTCCCATTTATATTAACTAGTTAGTTAGTTTGATACACGAAAAAATTGAATAATAAAAGAAAAAAAAAATTACCAAATACCCACCTGTCAACAGTACTGAGTTAAGTTGCCAAGTAGTACAGCAGTCCTATTTTCTTCATTTTTTTTGCTTTTCTTTTAGCTTTCTCGTTTGCTATTTTGTTATTTTGTATATATATTGAGTTAAATGTAAAGTCTAAATCCCGTGATAACATATCTTGGTTAGCAAGTCAGTTTATCAGTTAGGAAGAATATATAACAGAAACAGGTGGGTGCCACCTCGAACACAAATTCGAATTTTCCTTCAGGTTTGACTTTTATTTTTCTTTTTCTTTTTATACTTAAATTACCATGGTCAAGTTTTTAAGTTAAGATGTGTGTTACCAGAAAGGAGGCAAACTGAGTCACGAAATAGCACTTATATGGAGATATAAAAATTCTGTGTGAAGGTAAATTAGAAGTTTTTCTCTTCTTTTTTTTTTCCTCTTTCTCGTCTTCTTTCTATATTCTGTGAGAGGGAGAACATAAAAATGAAGCCATCTCTGTCCCAAACCTCTCCCACCCATGGGTCGGGAGAAGGGGTAGTCATCAGAGGACTTAAACAGAGAATCAAGAAGTTAGAGGAAATGGTTACAAGCCTTGATGATAAAATTCGGAATATGGATGGAGAAATGAAAGAGAATGAAACACTCAGAGAACAAATAAGATCTTTGGAGGAAGCAAATAAAGCACAAGGGCAGGAGAGAAAGGAACTAGAAAAAAGAATAAAGAAGCTGGAAGGGGAAAAGAGTCAACTAGAATCTAGAATTTCTAATCAAGAAGATAAAAACAAACAGCTAAATGACAACCTAAAGGAATTAGATGTTAGTTCACTGCTATCTTCTGAGAGAGACGAGATTGCTGCTTGGAATGTTCAGATTAAGGAAAACATTGAACAGTTCAGAAAAGAGTTCCAGGAGCTGAATATGGAAAATGATGCCATGAAAACGTCCTTTGCTGATGCACTAAAGGGGAATGTGGCAGTAAAAGAGGCTGTAAAGGTGGTGGCACTGGAAAACATACAAACAGTTGATTATAAAGAGACAGTAATCGAAAAAATGAAAGACGTTGTGATGGAAAGGGCAAACCCACTCATCAGACAGGCACTTGATAAGGAGAAGACAGTGGTAATCTCAGGCATAAGTGAATCCCAGGAGCCAACATGGCAGGGGAGACTTGAAGAAAATAAAGCTAGGGTTGTAGACCTGATAAGAAAGCTTGGAGTAGTATGTGGTCCTGAGGATATTGTAAACATACACCAACTAGGTAAATATTCGAGGGAAGGAAAGCCGAGACCAACAAAAGTAACCTTTGAGAGAGGGGAGACATGTAGGGAAATATTGTTGAGAAAAAAAAGTCTAAAAGACCTTCAAGAATGCAAAGAAGTGTTCATTAGACGATACAGAACACAGGAAGAGATGGGAAAGATCAAAAACTTGTTGCAAGAGGCAAGAAGGTTAAATGATGAAAGAAATGAGGAAGAGAAGAAAAATTTTCGTTACGGAATACTTCCAGACAAAGGGGAGATAAAGAAGATAATGACAGAAGATCAGGGGATGGGGCCTCATTAAGATTGTTATACACAAATGCTGATGGATTAGCTGGTAAGGCAGTAGAATTAAAAGATAGGATTCACAACAGTAAGGCAGATATAGTAGCAATTACAGAGACTAAGTTGAGTGAGGACATAAACAGTGTCACAGTTTTTCCTAAGGGCTTCAGAATACTAAGGGTCGAAAGATCTGAGAGGACTGGTGGAGGGATAGCACTGCTCATAAGTGAGAGGATTCAAGCTGAAGAGATAAACTTGGCTATAGAAAGTGAGTTCAGGGAATTTCTTGTTGCTCGCATAAATACTGGGTCAGAGAGCATTATAATAACTGTTGTATACAACCCACCAAGGAACCAAAATAGGCTTGAAATTTATGAGGAAAGTCATATAGGTACGATTGAAGTCATAAACTCAGTTGTTTACATGGCGCGGGAGAAAAAATGTAGGATTTTGATTATGGGAGACTTTAATCATAAAGAGATAGATTGGATAAATCTTGACCCACACAGTGGTGAGGACTCCTTTGGGGCAAGATTCCTAGATTGCGTACAAGGGAATTTCCTACACCAACATGTAATGGAACCAACAAGAGCCAGGGGTGGGGATGAGCCATCACTACTTGATCTGGTGTTCACAGATAATGTGTTGGATATTGAAAATATTGAGTATGAACCACCAATTGGAAAGAGTGACCACTGTGTGTTGTTGATGGAGTATATCATTGAAGACATTCTTCCTGAGAGTAGAGGCACTGAGGACATGAGGAGGAACTATCAGAAAGGAGATTACATCAAAATGAATGAGCTTTTTGCAGTTATTGACTGGAGAACCTTATTTTACAACAAATCTGTACAAGAAATGT
>JAXCGZ010007661.1:0-117500 GCA_037179515.1 Halocaridina rubra
ATTGATACGCACTTGATTAACTGTTGGCAATGAGAAGAGCCATTCCGGTAATATTCCATGATTTATTTTAAAAACTAAAAGACAGATATTATATATGAACTTCATGTCCATCCTTAGCCAACCCAATCTCTCAAAGAGGGGAGTCACGTGATCATATTTATGCACCCCCCCTATGGCAACTCTTGCAGCAAAATTCTGGAGCCTTTTCACTCGTAACATCTGGGTCTTAGTCGTGGAACCCCAAACACTCAGACAGTAGTTGAGAATACTTAAAATCAATGTTTGTACTACAATTACCCTACAATCAGGCTCGAATCTTTCATAGACTCTGTTCAAGTAAATAAGGGTCCCGTTCACTTTTTTATGTAGTTCATCGATATGAAAATTAAATGTCATGGTACTGTCCATAATAACTCCTAGATTTTTAACCTTATTAGATGGGAAGAGTGAAACATTGTTGAAATTTATACTGATGTTCTCAGGAATGCGGGACAGGTATTGATTTGATCCAAAAATAACGAATTTAGTTTTATTTTCGTTCAGTAAAAGACCATTACTGTTAAAATAACTTTTGGCACAGTTTAATATATCTTCAGCCCTTTTTAAGATTTCAGGAATTCTATCAATGTCACCAGTAAGCATAATCTGGGTGTCATCAGCATACATAACAAGTAGGCAATCTCTTATAAATTGAGGTAAATCATTAACATATATTAAGAAAAGCAGAGGACCCAAAATTGAACCCTGAGGAACGCCAAAACTGATATCTAAAGAAGAAGAGAGAGTCGAGCCCATTCGAACTGATTGAATTCGATCTTTCAGATAATTTTCGAACCAAAATGAGTCAACATGAACTTTGGAAAGTTTTCTCATTAGAATTTGATGGTGTACACTGTCAAATGCTTTAGACAAATCTAACAATAATAAAAGTGATATTTTCTTATTTTCAATATTACTATAAATTTTATCAGTAATTTTAAGTAGGGCCGTCTCGGTCGAAAGTTTAGGCCGAAAACCGTGTTGTTCTTCACATAATAGACAATTTGATTCAAGGAAATTTATTAACTGGGTGGCAACTACCTTCTCAAGTATTTTAGACAGAATGCTGAGAAGAGAGATTGGCCTATAATTTTCAACATTATTAGTATCTCCACTCTTAAAAACGGGGATGATATAGGGATGCTTCCAGAGGTTAGGATAAATGCCTGTAACAATGGATGTATTAACAATGACTAAAATGAAAAATACTGTAACTGGCAATGAGTCAATTAGGAAGCGAAGTTGTATCCCATCGGAACCACAAGAGTTTGTTGGTTTGAGGTTCTTTATGATAAGAATAAGTGTGACTAAATCGATTGGGTGCGGTCTAAAATTATTGATAATATTTCTTTCAGCTGGAGAATGGCAATTATGTGGTTGATTAATAATCAAGTCATTATTATCTTGGGACTTTTCATATGTGGACTTACCTATTTTAGCAAAATACTTATTAAAATCATTCACTCGCTTTTCCACATTATCACTGAGAAGGTCAGAATTTTCTAAGATTTCCTTATTTGCAGGAATTATTCTTTTTATAACATTCCAAGTTCCTTTGATATTTCCCCTATACTTGGAAAATTCTTCCCTGAAATGATTTTTCTTCCTTTCGGACAACATTGTTTTAGTAAGGTTTCCTTCTCTTCTATAGGCTCTTTCCATCTCGGAGTTTTGTCTATCAGATTTAAATTGCCTTAGGAGGTCATCTCTCCTTTTCATTTGCTCTTTTAACTGGAGTCAATCCACGGGGCAGGAGGGCGTGTCATGACTTTGGTTGTAAGAGGGGCACATTCATTTAAACATCTCGTAAAAACATCAGTAAAAGTAGAAACTTGATAATTTACACAATCTGTAGTTAGTATTGAATTTAAAATGTTGTATTCATTAAGAAGAGTGTCACAGAAACAATTTTGAGAATAATTCTCAAGACAGCGGAAAGTTTTAACAATTGGCGGTCTCTTTTCCTTCCTGACATTAACTGTAGCTATTAGAAGCTCGTGGTCTCCTACAGGACAAGGTAAGACATCGTGGTGAACTATAAAACTAGGTGTATTGGTAATTATAAGATCAATTAGGCTGGAGGAATTAGCGGTGATACGGGTTGCTTTATTCACAAGCTGATTTCAGTGGAGGGATTGATTTAATTTCCCCATTTTATTATTAGGAAGAAGGAGATTATCATTGAAGTCGCCTATAATAATGAGAGGTTTGCTCCTCAAACAGACAGACCGAAATACCTCGGAGATGTAATCAAAGGTGTCGTTGAGTGCATGAGGGTGTATATATACACATCCCAGGATGAATGAAGGGAATTTCCTACTCTGAACAGTCAACCAAATGTCTTCGAGATGAGGAGAGAGAGAGAGAGAGAGAGAGTGAGTCAAAGTCAAAAACTTTATTCCATCAAAAATGGCTATTACATGATAATTAATCTAATTACAAATTACAAATGTAAAATGTCAAAATGAAACAAATGAAATTTGCAAAGCACATAATCAAAATATTTACACATTAAAATAAGCATACGTACACTTCGTCTACTCAATGGGAGGATAATAATGAGACTAAAATCACTTATTAAGTAGGTGATTTAAAAGATGAGATTTAAATGAGGGTAATGTTTGGCAGCTTCTTAAGTTTGCGGGTAAAGAGTTCCAAAGTCTCGGGCCCATTACATTTAAGGCTCTTGCCCCAATATCAGTGGAAGTTCTGGGCACGTAAAAAGAATTCTGATATCTGGTGTTGACGTTATTGATACGCACTTGATTAACTGTTGGCAATGAGAAGAGCCATTCCGGTAATATTCCATGATTTATTTTAAAAACTAAAAGACAGATATTATATATGAACTTCATGTCCATCCTTAGCCAACCCAATCTCTCAAAGAGGGGAGTCACGTGATCATATTTATGCACCCCCCCTATGGCAAGTCTTGCAGCAAAATTCTGGAGCCTTTTCACTCGTAACATCTGGGTCTTAGTCGTGGAACCCCAAACACTCAGACAGTAGTTGAGAATACTTAAAATCAATGTTTGTACTACAATTACCCTACAATCAGGCTCGAATCTTTCATAGACTCTGTTCAAGTAAATAAGGGTCCCGTTCACTTTTTTATGTAGTTCATCGATATGAAAATTAAATGTCATGGTACTGTCCATAATAACTCCTAGATTTTTAACCTTATTAGATGGGAAGAGTGAAACATTGTTGAAATTTATACTGATGTTCTCAGGAATGCGGGACAGGTATTGATTTGATCCAAAAATAACGAATTTAGTTTTATTTTCGTTCAGTAAAAGACCATTACTGTTAAAATAACTTTTGGCACAGTTTAATATATCTTCAGCCCTTTTTAAGATTTCAGGAATTCTATCAATGTCACCAGTAAGCATAATCTGGGTGTCATCAGCATACATAACAAGTAGGCAATCTCTTATAAATTGAGGTAAATCATTAACATATATTAGGAAAAGCAGAGGACCCAAAATTGAACCCTGAGGAACGCCAAAACTGATATCTAAAGAAGAAGAGAGAGTCGAGCCCATTCGAACTGATTGAATTCGATCTTTCAGATAATTTTCGAACCAAAATGAGTCAACATAAACTTTGGAAAGTTTTCTCATTAGAATTTGATGGTGTACACTGTCAAATGCTTTAGACAAATCTAACAATAATAAAAGTGATATTTTCTTATTTTCAATATTACTATAAATTTTATCAGTAATTTTAAGTAGGGCCGTCTCGGTCGAAAGTTTAGGCCGAAAACCGTGTTGTTCCTCACATAATAGACAATTTGATTCAAGGAAATTTATTAACTGGGTGGCAACTACCTTCTCAAGTATTTTAGACAGAATGCTGAGAAGAGAGATTGGCCTATAATTTTCAACATTATTAGTATCTCCACTCTTAAAAACGGGGATGATATAGGGATGCTTCCAGAGGTTAGGATAAATGCCTGTAACAATGGATGTATTAACAATGACTAAAATGAAAAATACTGTAACTGGCAATGAGTCAATTAGGAAGCGAAGTTGTATCCCATCGGAACCACAAGAGTTTGTTGGTTTGAGCTTCTTTATGATAAGAATAAGTGTGACTAAATCGATTGGGTGCAGTCTAAAATTATTGATAATATTTCTTTCAGCTGGAGAATGGCAATTATGTGGTTGATTAATAATCAAGTCATTATTATCTTGGGACTTTTCATATGTGGACTTACCTATTTTAGCAAAATACTTATTAAAATCATTCACTCGCTTTTCCACATTATCACTGAGAAGGTCAGAATTTTCTAAGATTTCCTTATTTGCAGGAATTATTCTTTTTATAACATTCCAAGTTCCTTTGATATTTCCCCTATACTTGGAAAATTCTTCCCTGAAATTATTTTTCTTCTTTTCGGACAACATTGTTTTAGTAAGGTTTCTTTCTCTTCTATAGGCTCTTTCCATCTCGGAGTTTTGTCTATCAGATTTAAATTGCCTTAGGAGGTCATCTCTCCTTTTCATTTGCTCTTTTAACTGAGAGTCAATCCACGGGGCAGGAGGGCGTGTCATGACTTTGGTTGTAAGAGGGGCACATTCATTTAAACATCTCGTAAAAACATCAGTAAAAGTAGAAACTTGATAATTTACACAATCTGTAGTTAGTATTGAATTTAAAATGTTGTATTCATTAAGAAGAGGGTCACAGAAACAATTTTGAGAATAATTCTCAAGACAGCGGAAAGTTTTAACAATTGGCGGTCTCTTTTCCTTCCTGACATTAACTGTAGCTATTAGAAGCTCGTGGTCTCCTACAGGACAAGGTAAGACATCGTGGTGAACTATAAAACTAGGTGTATTGGTAATTATAAGATCAATTAGGCTGGAGGAATTAGCGGTGATACGGGTTGCTTTATTCACAAGCTGATTTAAGTGGAGGGATTGAATTAATTTCCCCATTTTATTATTAGGAAGAAAAAGATTATCATTGAAGTCGCCTATAATAATGAGAGGTTTGCTCCTCAAACAGACAGACCGAAATGGCATAGTAAGGGCAGCATATGCAATCTTATCAAATGTAAGGGTAGCCTTCAGGCACATGGACAAGGAAATGTTCAGAAATATTTATGTAACCTATGTGAGGCCAAAACTCGAATATGCAGCCCCCTTTTGGAATCCGCAATTGAAAAAGCACATAGCTAAGCTTGAAAAAGTTCAAAGACATGCCGCGAAACTGGTGCCAGAAATACGCAATCTCAGTTATGATGAGAGGCTGAGGGAATTAGACTTACCATCACTCGAAGCTAGAAGAGTGAGGGGGGATATGGTGACAGTCTTTAAATTCCTTCATGGTTATGATAGAGTGGATAGGGATCGATATTTTGATATGGCTGGCTCTAGAACTAGAGGTCATACTTTGAAGCTTCGTAAGAAAACTTCTTTGCAGGATGTAAGGAAATACTTTTTCAGTGTAATAGTAGTTGATAATTGGAATTCGCTAAGCGAGGAGGTAGTTAATGCTATCTCAATCCATAGTTTTAAGGACAGGTATGATAAGTATCACTAAGTCTAAAATGGAACCGATCAGGAGACTGGAAGATACGAGCTTTGGGCTCTTTCCCGTAAACACAATTAGGTAATCACCTCGGAGATGTAATCAAAGGTGTCGTTGAGTGCATGAGGGAGAGAGAGAGAGAGAGAAATTTTTAATTGTTTCGAGTGACTAAGTGCTTAGTGGAAAACTTTACCATAATTTCCCTAAATCTGAAATCCTGCAGAGTATTGTGAGTACAAAACTTATATTTGTTGTATGACGAGACTGTCCAAAATATTAAAGGAAAAAAAATTGAGAACATTTTTCGTGAGGGAAGAGAGAAGCTGCCATCCAGTTCTGCCTTGAAGGAAATTTAGAAGAGTTGCCAGAGGTGAAGCCATCACATCACATTACCTAATTTTTTGTGTAAACTGGGTAAAGCTCTTAAGCCATTTACCTGATCCTGTGGTTCCATATATTGTTAAAATCAGTATCCTTCCCATTTATATTAACTTGTTAGTTAGTTTGATACACGAAATAATTGAATAAGTAAAAAAAAAAAAAAATATCCACCTGTCAACAGTACAGAGTTAAGTTGCCAAGTAGTACAGCTGTCTTATTTTCTTCATTTTTTTTTTTTGCTTTTCTTTTAGCTTTCTCTTTTACTATTTTGTTTTTATTTTGTATATATATTGAGTTAAATGTAAAGTCTAATCTTGTGATAACATACCTTGGTTAGGAAGTGAGTTTATCAGTTAGGAAGAATATATAGCAGAAACAGGTGGGTGCCACCTCAGACACAGGTTCGAATTTTTCCTTCAGGTTTGACTTTTGTTTTGTTGCATTTTTTTTTCTTTTTCTTTTTATCCTTAAATTACCATGGTCAAGTTTTTAAGTTAAGATGTGTGTTACTAGAAAAGAGATAAACTGAATCACTAAATAGCACTTATATGGAGATATAAAAATTCTGTGTGAAGCTTAATTAAAAGTTTTTCTCTTTTTTTTTTCCTCTTTCTCGTCTTCTTTCTATATTCTGTGAGAGGGAGAACATAAAAATGACGCCATCTCTGTCCCAAACCTCTCCCATCCATGGGTCGGTAGGAGGGGTAGCCATCAGGAGACTCAAACAGAAAATCAAGAATTTAGAGGAAATGGTTATAAGCCTTGATGATAAAATTCAGAATATGGATGGAGAAATGAAAGAGAATGAAACACTCAGAGAGCAAATAAGATCTTTGGAGGAAGCAAATAAAGCACAAGGGCAGGAGAGAAAGGAACTAGAAAAAAGAATAAAGAAGCTGGAAGGGGAAAAGAGTCAACTAGAATCTAGACTTTCTAAACAAGAAGATAAAAACAAACAGCTGAATGACAACCTAAAGGAATTAGATGTTAGTTCACTGCTCTCTTCTGAGAGAGATGAGATTGCTGCTTGGAATGTCCAGATTAAGGAAAACATTGAACAGTTCAGAAAAGAGTTCCAGGAGCTGAATATGGAAAATGATGCCATGAAACCTTCCTTTGCTGATGCACTAAAGGGGAATGTGGCAGTAAAAGAGGCTGTAAAGGTGGTGGCAATGGAAAACATACAAACAGTTGACTATAAAGAGACAGTAATCGAAAAAATGAAAGACGTTGTGATGGAAAGGGCAAACCCACTCATCAGACAGGCACTTGATAAGGAGAAGACAGTGGTAATCTCAGGCATAAGCGAGTCCCAGGAGCCAACATGGCAGGGGAGACTTGAAGAAAATAAAGCTAGGGTTGTAGACCTGATAAGAAAGCTTGGAGTAGTATGTGGTCCTGAGGATATTGTAAACATACACCAACTAGGTAAATATTCGAGGGAAGGAAAGCCGAGACCAACAAAAGTAACCTTTGAGAGAGGGGAAACATGTAGGGAAATATTGTTGAGAAAAAAAAGTCTAAAAGACCTTCAAGAATGCAAAGAAGTGTTCATTAGACGATACAGAACACAGGAAGAGATGGGAAAATCAAAAACTTGTTGCAAGAGGCAAGAAGGTTAAATGATGAAAGAAATGAAGGAGAAGAAAAATTTTCATTACAGAGTTCTTCCAGACAAAGGGGAGATAAAGAAGATAATGACAGAAGATCAGGGGATGGGGCCTCATTTAGATTGTTATAC
Source organism: Halocaridina rubra (assembly GCA_037179515.1). Lineage (NCBI taxonomy): Eukaryota > Metazoa > Arthropoda > Malacostraca > Decapoda > Atyidae > Halocaridina > Halocaridina rubra. Next base: position 7,700 of record JAXCGZ010007661.1, read on the forward strand.
ACAAATGCTGATGGATTAGCCGGTAAGGCAGTAGAATTAAAAGATAGGATTCACAACAGTAAGGCAGATATAGTAGCAATTACAGAGACTAAGTTGAGTGAGGACATAAACAGTGTCACAGTTTTTCCTAAGGGCTTCAGAATACTAAGGGTCGAAAGATCTGAGAGGACTGGTGGAGGGATAGCACTGCTCATAAGTGAAAGGATTCAAGTTGAAGAAATAAACTTGGCTATAGAAAGTGAGTTCAGGGAATTTCTTGTTGCTCGCATAAATACTGGGTCAGAGAGCATTATAATAACTGTTGTATACAACCCACCAAGGAACCAAAATAGGCTTGAAATTTATGAGGAAAGTCATATAGGTACTATTGAAGTCATAAACTCAGTTGTTAACATGGCACGGGAAAAAAAATGTAGGATTTTGATTATGGGAGACTTTAGTCATAAAGAAATAGATTGGATAAATCTTGACCCACACAGTGGTGAGGACTCATTCGGGGCAAGATTCCTAGATTGCGTACAAGGGAATTTCCTACACCAACATGTAATGGAACCAACAAGGGCCAAGGGTGGGGATGAGCCATCACTACTTGATCTAGTGTTCACAGATAATGTGTTGGATATTGAAAAAATTGAGTATGAACCACCAATTGGAAAGAGTGACCACTGTGTGTTGTTGATGGAGTATATCATTGAAGATATTTTTCCTGAGAGTAGAGGCACTGAGGACATGAGGAGGAACTATCGGAAAGGAGATTACATCAAAATGAATGAGCTTTTTGCAATTATTGACTGGAGAACCTTATTTTACAACAAATCTGTACAAGAAATGTATGACATCTTTTGTGAGAAATATGGGAAGATAGTAGATTGCTGCATACCTGTCACCAAAGTAGGTGTAATTCATGCCAGAGAGAAATGGTTCGATAATGGGTGTAAAAGAGCTAAGGAGTGGAGAGACAAATGCTGGAAAAGGTATAGGAGGAGAAAAAACATAAATGCCTGGCAAACCTACAAAAGAGCAAGAAATGACTACCTAAGTAAAAGGAGAGAGGCAGAGAGAGACTATGAGAGGGACATCACCAGGAAGGCTAAAGAAAATCCCAAGCTTTTCCACAGCTTTATCAGAGGAAAACTGAAGGTAAAAGAACAGGTTTTAAGGCTAAAGAGAGCGGATGGAAGCATCACTGAGACGGATGAAGAGATCTGCAAAGAATTGAACAAGGAGTTTCAGTCAGTATTTACAATAGAAAATACCCCACCCCCTCAGATTGCAGTGATAGAAGCTCAAGGGCCGGTATTAGAGAACATCAACCTTACAGCGACAGAGGTATGCAAAGCGCTGATGGATTTAGATGTTCATAAAGCTACAGGTCCTGATGACATATCCCCTCATGTGCTTAAAAAATGCGCAAACACAATATCAGTGGCACTAAGTATCATATTTAAGGAGTCACTGGAGTCGGGGGAGATTCCAAGATGCTGGAAACAAGCAAATGTGATACCTATCTTCAAAAAGGGAAGGAGGGATACGGCTCTGAACTATAGACCTGTTTCCTTGACCAGCATAGTTTGCAAAGTTATGGAGAAACTACTAAGGAAACATATCTCTCTTCACTTGGAATCCTTCAACTTTTTATCAGTGAGGCAACATGGCTTCAGAGAAAGTAGATCAACAGTAACAAACTTATTAGAATTTTATGATGAGGTAAGCCAAATCTTACAGGAAAGAGAGGGCTGGGCAGATTGCATATTCCTAGACTTCCAGAAAGCGTTTGACACTGTTCCACATGGGAGACTTATTAGGAAGCTGCAATCGATGGCTAGAATAGGTGGAAATGTTTTGGAATGGATAAAAACTTACTTAGAAGGAAGGGAACAGAGGGTTAGAGTAAGACACTCAGTGTCTGAATGGAGAAGAGTTAGTAGTGGAGTTCCACAGGGTTCAGTTTTAGGGCCACTTTTGTTCCTTGTATATGTAAATGACCTACCAGAGTCTGTAAATTCATTCATGAATATGTTTGCAGATGATGCAAAGATTGTGAAAAAAGTAAAAAACGAGAACAAAGGTAGAGAACTTGTCGTATGACTTCCGTCATGCTGAAGCCAGTCCGTCATGCTGAAGCCAGAATCTGAAACTTGTAACAGATCTTGAGGGGTAACGGTTGGTCGAGGGCACAGAGATTTTATTACAATGTTTGTAGAAAGTGTCAAGGAAATATATGACCGGAACCGTGAGACTTAGGATCTGGCATCGAGAAGGGCAGGAAAGGCCAGGAAGTTAGCCATTTCCTAAGCCGCAAGAAACATAAGCAAGTGTTTCGTACGCAGGTACACGCCCAGGAGAGATGCCCAATAACTCCTCCCCGGAAGTAGGCGGGATTCCACTTTGAACCTGGCGTTGATTAGCTGGACTAGATCTCACTGATTTCATTGGAGAATTGGATGTTAAGCCACGCCCTGCCCCTGGGGGTATTTCAAGAGCCACCCGGGGCAGAGACAGTTAGTTAGAACTTTGCCAGGGGCACGAATAGATCATAGATTGTGATAGTCATAGGGTGGGGGCATTGAGGCGTCGAAGTTGTGTTGTACTCTAGAATAAATATAAGCAAAGGATTCACTGCGTGTCCATTCTTACCTTGTACCCGTCTGGTACTAATAATTATAAGTATATATACGTAGGAGGAAAAGCCCTACGTCAGTGGTGACACTCGGTGGGATAATAATAAAATCCCTACGTCAGTGGTGGCAGCGGTGGGATCTTCACGAAAAAAAAAAAAAAAAAAAAACATACGAAGAGACAGGTGAATGCCAGTGCAGACCCGTGCAGAGAAAACAAGAATGGCAAACACACAAGACCAATATCTCCCAAATTCGGAAATGGGCGACGACGAGAAAGACCGGAAAATCCTCGAATTGGAGGAGCAAGTGCGGCGCCTACAAGCACGCGCCGACGCCGCTCCGTCGAGAAGGAACCCGGTCGACGTCGACACCCCCGACAGTGAAACCGACGCCTCAAACATCGACGAACAGCCGGCCGCTCCGAACCCCGTGGTGACACAGGGAACGCAGCAGGCCCAGCCCCCACCCTATGCCCTGGTTGTAAAGACGCCTCGAGTCAAAAATTCACTTTTATACCTCGACGGCGCAAATGTAAAAGACCGCGAATGTCCGTCCATAATTCCCGCGACCGACTTCCTGAAATACTTGGGTCTGCGGATGAGAAGTGACGAGTGGTCAAATAGAGAATATTATAAAACTTTGAAGGAACTATTTCTAAGATATTTCTTAGTAAGCCGAAGTGTGACCGGAGCATTGAGTGAAAATGCCCATTACAAGAAGTATAAGTTGCCGGATCCGACCAAGAAGACGGCGATTCGTCGATTTTACTCGAAGAGAAGAAGGAGAACCCTCTCCTTCCTTGCCTTCTGCCATGAAGTTCTTCAGGACCACCTCCTTAAAATAGCTAAGTACTTGTGATCTGTATCCAGTGAGTAATGGGACAATTAGTAAAAGAAATTGAGGTCGGTGGATGCCGCCATTTTATCTTGTAGTTATGCTTTGACTCAGCCAACCCGCTTATAAGGGGTGTGGCGCTTAATAAGTTGATAAAAGTAGAATTTCTGTACCCATTACTAACATGGATAATTTGTACTAATAGCTATAAGCAGTAATAAACTCCGTTTTTGTTATAATTTGAGTAATATAAAGAATTTGCGTTGGAAGTGTGTTCCATTTATTTGTATTAATGCCTAGATTGAATTTTAAGAACGCGAATGTATCGATTTTTTAATTGACAAATTTAATGCACGTGAAATCACTATTACAGTCTATTAATTTCTAAAGCGTAAGAATTATAGTGAGAAATATACGTGCATCTGCTTTTAAGAGTTTCATAGACCACGTGTGGTTTTCGAGAAAGGAATGCGGAAGTGACCATTCGATCTCCCAACCTCGTTATTATAAATCTGTAGTAATTGTACTGATCCTTGATATCTTAAAGTACGTGTAAAATCATTGTTATATTAATTTCTTAAAGCGTAAGAAATCGAGTGTTAAGATTGCGCCTGTTTTCAAGGTTCTTTTTTTTTTTTTTTTTTTTTTTTCTCCGGGGGAGTAATGTTTTAGCGAAAGAAAGACATAAATGACCGATTGTTTTTAATGTTGTTATGATGAAGGAATTAATCTTACGATACGTGTGTGGCATGTTTTTTTTGAAGAATAAGAAATTTCGTGATATTAGTTAGAGATGAGTTTTTTTAATTTCACGCTATGCAGGTGAAAGTAAGAGTAAATTAGAGTAGTTTGTGCTGTCCTAGAATAGGGAAGGTTTTTCAGTGTCACCCAAACGTAGCTTCAAGGGAGTAGAATGTTTGTTTGTTCGTTAGAATGGGACTTAGGACTGGTGAGGAAGTCTGTGACCGCACGGCTCAGCCGAGATTTCACCTTTACTCTTCTTCAGAGAGACCGGGAAAGGAAAACCAACATGTTGTAAATAAAAGGGACTTTCACAGACAGAAAGGAGATGATTGACTTGAAAGTGATATAGCGAATGTGATAGCGAGTGAGTATGAATGACTGGGGGTATAAGGGGGGGGGTTGCTCTAGGGGGTGAAATCGCGGAAAGCACCGTTAGGAAGCATGATTGGGGAGTCTGCGAGGATCGTTCCCCTGCTCCGCCAGGTCCTTCTGCATGCCATATCAGAGTGTATTTATGGGAGGTGATGCGCTGTTGCAATATCTAGTGAGGGATATGGATGAGAAGGTAATTCTCCACCTGCCCAGATATGGTTGAAATGCCGAGTTTGTTTTATTTTTGTTTTGTCCCCTACTCCGCCATTGAGATTATTATTCGATTTCCGAGAGATTCCAAGATAGATGTTACGTGATAAAGGACGTGAATCTATGAATGATTCTTTATTTTCTTTGCTAGCTGCAGTATATACATTATTTGTCTGAAGAGATATGTTAGATTGATAAAGTAAAACGTTGCGAGTTTTAGCCCTGATAATGTTTTATCAAAATTATTTCGGCTTGGTCATAAAGAAAGAGTGAGAGCTGACACGAAATGACAACAAGAATGTTACACAGCTGTATCCCGTATTTGAGAGAGCAGATATAAGTCAAATTCGAGATAGTAAAAGAAGATATATATTTTACGTTTGAATTGTTTATGTACAACTCCGTACGAGATTTTGAAGTTTAAGAAAAATGCATTCCTTACTGTTGATAATGAAATATACTTTTTGTTTTTATTATTGCATACACAGAGATAGACTTTTTATATTCTTAGATACCCGTTTTTGTTATAGTTCTTTTTGTATTGAAGAAATCTTTAAAATCTTACTTAAAGGATTCTGAAAAGATTATCTAGAGATAACCATGGTTAATCCCTAGCATTTTCATGAATTTTAGATTACAATCGGGCTAATTAAAGATAATTGAGATTATTAGAGATTATTTGCTGAGTTTTAAAGTTAAAATTAATGACACTTAAGTCCTTTTTAAGAAGTTGTTAAGAAAAAGATATTTGTACTTTTGTTGATAGTAGTAGGGATACTGTCACATATGATTTTAGTTTTTTTGCTTTAATTTCATCAGTGTGTGTGCTTCGACTTAACCCTCTGATTTATAGCATGAAAAGAGAGAGATTGTCATTATAGACAAGGATGTGTATGCTGTTACAGTAAAGTCCTTATCAAGATTAAACAGAGAGGAATGGATTTATGCTTCGACAGTTCTGCAGTTGTACACTAAGTTCTTGTTGCTTTTGTTTTTGTTAATGAGGAAATAAGAATAGCCGCTGACAATAAACGTAAGACTCTATCGATAGTCATTGCTAACGTTTGTTCACGTTCATTTGTTTATTTATTTTATTATTAGAGATACTCTGCGACAATTTTTTATTTTCAGTACAAGTAAAAGACAGAGGCCCATCTCAGCTGACTTGTGAGTGGAAACCGCAACGTATTTCAAGGTCGCCCAGTCTCTCTCTCTCTCTCTCTCTCTCTCTCTCTCTCTCTCTCTCTCTCTCTCTTTCCTACCTTTCACTCGACTCTGAGCCTGACAGAGGCTCCGTTCAATGCTAAAAGAATGTAGCCGTCTTTGATTTTTTTTTTTGTGTTTTTTCCAGCGAAGCTAGGCGATAATTGTGCCTACATTTTATTGCAGTCAATAGATTGTTGCATGCTGTTATTGCATAAATACTGATAAGACATCGGTAGTACCGCCATTTGCCTAAATATTTTTGCCACATGTCGCAACTGTTTGGAGGATAGATAGAACTCCCATGGACAAATTGTGGAGCCAGCAAGTTGCCACTTATGCTATATATATATACATTGATTATGACAGCAGGAATTTAAATATTAAAAGAGACTGTGTTGGAATGAGCATCACTATGAAATATAAGTATAGAACTCTGTTCTTACTTCTGAATATCAGTCTCCATTGTATATATATTGATATTTTTGATTTAGTATATTTATTTTTATTGTTTATTATTCTTATTTTTAGATCATGATTATTAGTAATGTTATTATGTTGACTGATATTGTTGCTATCTCTCAATGGCCTGTTGCTAATTATTATTTTTGAAATGAAATCAGCAGTAACTTGATGATTTGTATCTTTTATCTGAATTCATACTTGATGTTACTGTAGCCACCGCTAATAAGAATGTTTCTTTAGTGGCCTTTCTCAGCATTTAATGATTATTCTTTTTGACATTTATAGTAGAGTAATGCTATGTAGCAGTTGCTAAGTCCTAAGTATCTTGGAATAATAATCTAGTTGTGTAGACACATACCTTCCATTACCACCCTATTCCTAGGCAGCCCCGACCTGCAAGTTCTAAAAGTCTTTAGATTTTGTCCGTTCAGACAAGTCCCTAGTGCCCATTGAATAGAGATTGCAATCACTTGCAGTTGCAGGGGAGGCAAAGTATAGCCTCGATTACCAACGTATGGCCATTGTTGGTACCCTGAAGTCATAGGGAACCTTTCTTACAACTGTAGTAGTGACAGAGGTTCAAATTTTCATCCCGAGATCTGCTTCGAAGGTACGTGTGAGGGCCGTACAGGAAGAGAATCGCTGTGACGTTGCAGATCTCCTGCGTGGTGGTCTTAGTCAAGATCGGCCGAGGGCGGGACGAGGAAGCCGGGCTGGAAGGATTAGCGGGATGGGCCCAGTCCTTGTCCTTTTTGTTTTGCCTAACCGAGTAACGGAGATATGGCAACAAACCTGGGCCTGCAGCAAGGACAGCGAGGGAGTGAAAAACTGAGGACACAAGGAAACCGTTTTATAACGCCTAGCAAGAATTCATGAGCAAGGGACAGAGAAATTAAAAGTCGTCCTAGACAGAGAAAGTAAAAGTCGTCCTAGACAGAGAAAACGAAAGTCGTCCTAGACAGAGAAAACGAAAGTCGTCCTAGACAGAGAAAACGAAAGTCGTCCTAGACAGAGAAAGTAAAAGTCGTCCTAGACAGAGAAAACGAAAGTCGTCCTAGACAGAGAAAACGAAAGTCGTCCTGGACAGAGAAATTAAAAGTCGTCCTAGACAGAGAAAACGAAAGTCGTCCTAGACAGAGAAATTAAAAGTCGTCCTATCCATTGGTCTCTGAATAGTAATATAATATGAAAGTAAAACATGTTTTGTTTCAGGAGTAGTTTTTAAGGCTTAATTTTAAGACAAATCAATGCCCCTAATAATGATAGGAATAGAATTTATGAAGGTAAGGTCTCTTATAGAAATTACTGTTGACGTTATGGTCTATATCATTTTAAATGTGTATACATGCCAATACTCTACCTCATTTGTTTGCTAATGTGCTACATCAGTTATGATTTTACCGTAATTAACTCAATTTAGTCTTTTGAAGAAACGAGAGAAGTAGATGAACTAATGTTTTGATTTAAACTGGCTTTTGATCTTAATTAATGTTTGATATTAGTTTCACACTGGAATTATGGTTGTTTAAATATAAGAATATGTTTGTATTACAGATTTCCAACAAGGAAATAGACCCTGCATGCTCTAGTTGTCTGTGAAAGTACTCTATATATGTTATGTTTGTGTAATTTGTATAGGAATTCTTAGAAAATAGCTTAAATAATTCGGCCCCATTTCTATTGTAAACTAATGTTAGCTAGGAGATGTCCAAGAGCTCCCGGAAAATTAGCCCATGCTTCGACTGAAATAAGAGATATTTCAGTTTTGGTTGGGAGGGATGTCGTATGACTTCCGTCATGCTGAAGCCAGTCCGTCATGCTGAAGCCAGAATCTGAAACTTGTAACAGATCTTGAGGGGTAACGGTTGGTCGAGGGCACAGAGATTTTATTACAATGTTTGTAGAAAGTGTCAAGGAAATATATGACCGGAACCGTGAGACTTAGGATCTGGCATCGAGAAGGGCAGGAAAGGCCAGGAAGTTAGCCATTTCCTAAGCCGCAAGAAACATAAGCAAGTGTTTCGTACGCAGGTACACGCCCAGGAGAGATGCCCAATAACTCCTCCCCGGAAGTAGGCGGGATTCCACTTTGAACCTGGCGTTGATTAGCTGGACTAGATCTCACTGATTTCATTGGAGAATTGGATGTTAAGCCACGCCCTGCCCCTGGGGGTATTTCAAGAGCCACCCGGGGCAGAGACAGTTAGTTAGAACTTTGCCAGGGGCACGAATAGATCATAGATTGTGATAGTCATAGGGTGGGGGCATTGAGGAGTCGAAGTTGTGTTGTACTCTAGAATAAATATAAGCAAAGGATTCACTGCGTGTCCATTCTTACCTTGTACCCGTCTGGTACTAATAATTATAAGTATATATACGTAGGAGGAAAAGCCCTACGTCAGTGGTGACACTCGGTGGGATAATAATAAAATCCCTACGTCAAACTTCAGGAGGATCTAAATAATCTGCATGAGTGGTCAGAAAAGTGGCTAATGAAATTCAATACTTCAAAATGTAAGGTAATGAGAATGGGTACAAGTGCAAGAAGGCCCAAGCTTGACTACTCGGTGGCTGGAGTACAACTTCAAGAGACAGAAAATGAGAGATCTAGGAGTAAACATACTGGCAGATTTGTCTCCAGAAATACATATAAATGGCATAGTAAGGGCAGCATATGCATTCTTATCAAATGTAAGGGTAGCCTTCAGGCACATGGACAAGGAAATGTTCAGAAATATTTATGTAACCTATGTGAGGCCAAAACTCGAATATGCAGCCCCCTTTTGGAATCTGCACTTGAAAAAGCACATAGCTATGCTTGAAAAAGTTCAAAGACATGCCACGAAACTGGTGCCAGAAATACGCAATCTCAGTTATGATGAGAGGCTGAGGGAATTAGACTTACCATCACTCGAAGCTAGAAGAGTGAGGGGGGATATGGTGACAGTCTTTAAATTTCTTCATGGTTATGATAGAGTGGATAGGGATCGATATTTTGATATGGCTGGCTCTAGAACTAGAGGTCATACTTTGAAGCTTCGTAAGAAAACTTCTTTGCAGGATGTAAGGAAATACTTTTTCAGTGTAAGAGTAGTTGATAATTGGAATTGGCTAAGCGAGGAGGTAGTTAATGCTATCTCAATCCATAGTTTTAAGGACAGGTATGATAAGTATCACTAAGTCTAAAATGGAACCGATCAGGAGACGGGAAGATACGAGCTTTGGGCTCTTTCCCGTAAACACAATTAGGTAATCACACACTTTGTTTGGGGTTTATCTAATTTTCAAGATTATAGTATTACAGTGTATTAATATTCCTTGGTTCTAAACATATTCTATCTATCTGCACGAAATCTTAACATAAATAGTGTCATCTGAGAGAAAAAGAAAACGCATACAATTCGTTCAAAGAAAACGTATATCATACTGTATTCATGGGAAACTTAAATGAATATATATATATATATATATATATATATATATATATATATATATATATATATATATATATATATATATATATATATATATATATATATATATATATATATATATATATATATATATCTAGTTCTCAGAATAATGCCTAGATAGGTTCTCAGAAGTGTCGGGTAAATGGGAAATCGCGTGAAAAAACAAGTTATTTTCCATAGGAAACAATGATAAAGGGCATAGATACGTTCCAAACCTTACATAGACACACCATGCCAAAGATATAAGATAAGTAAAAAACATATTTTATTACTACATAGCAAAGCAGAAAGCCCTGTATCTATTTTTAAGAGTATACAAAACATATTCATATGCACTTTACAGCTAGAAATTAACATACATTACTGTACTGTACTCTATTATGCAGTGGGCAACAGTCATACAGTACACTGGGACATGCATGGTGGCCGTGAGCAAGTAACTTATGCGGTAGAAGAGGAGGAGGATGCAGGAGAACGAACCTCTATCTGCAAATGTAAACAAATATAAAATAAAAATTATAAATAACCAAAGCAAGACTAAAAAATGAAAAAAAAATTAATTATGCAATGCCTAAATCTACCATATGACAGATTAAAAAAACTTAATCTACATTCTCTACAGGCGCAGAGTTAGGGGGAATATGATTGAGGTGTATAAATGGTTTAAAGGGATTAACAAGGGTGATATTAATAAAGTTTTAAAAATTCATGATCAAACCATTACTCGTAATGGGTAATGGATTTAATCTTGATAAATTTAGGTTCAGAAGGGAAATTGGTGAAAATTGGCTTGGTAATACCGTAGAGTATTCCTAGTAGGATAATAAATGCCAATACCTTAGACACCTTCAAATGTAGATTAGATAGACATATGACAGAGGTAGGGTGGGTGTATATATAATGTAAATGATGATGATCTTTTCTTATCGTAATCCTCTTTGTACTCGTGGAAGAAGCGTCCGCGGGCGCTTAATTAAAAAAATAAAAAAATAAAAAAATAAAAATTCTTTTTTTTTGGGGGGGGGCATTATTCGAGAAATTCGAATATTTTACTATTATTTTTGGGGGGCGTTATTGCAATTTCGTGGATACAAAAATCGCGCATAAAAGGAACAAGGTGTGTGTATATATATATATATATATATATATATATATATATATATATATATATATATATATATATATATATATATATATATATATATATATATATATATATATATATATATATATATATATATATATATATAGTGATCCCCCCATTATCGCAGGGGTTCGGTTCCGGGACCCGGCGCAAAACAGGAAAATCGCGGAGTAGGATCAGCCTATATGTACATAGATATTTTAATTTATTTTTACGCTTACACCGTATAAACTGTATAAACCCTCCCTGTACTGTTAACAAACCACCCTTTACTTCATAAATAACAGCATGCAAGCGTAAATTTATATGACATACTCATGTACATAGGTATTTTACAATTATTTTTACGTTTACTGTATAAACCCTCCCTGCACTGTTAAAAAACCACCCTTTACTTTATAAATAAGAGCATGCAACGTAAATTTATATGTACGTGATAGGCAAACTTACCTTATCTGTTATGGTTAACATTTTCCTTTGCCGCTTAGGCTCACTACAAGAAGCCTTAGAAGATGAAGGATGCTTGGGAGGCATTGCAAAGGTTAAAATATGCAAGTAAAAAAATCACAAGCAAAACGTATTAATAATAAGAAGCACAACGTGAACGGCGCACACGAGTGAGGCGAGACAATGGAAGAAGGTGGAAGTCTTTGTCCGAAACACTGATAGTGGTATCGTATTTTACATGTTGCAATACTGTTAGTATTTATGTTTTTTACGGTTTTATTATTCTTAGGCTAAGAAATACGTTTTTTACGCCGATAGCGGTATCGTATTTTACATGTTGCAATACTGTTAGTATTTATGTTTTTTATTATTTTTTACTGTTTTATTATTCTTAGGCTAAGAAATACGTTTTTTTATCAATAAAATCATGAAACTACTGGAAATATAAATATATCTGCTAGCTCACGTAGCTGCAACCCCAATACATTGTACGCTATCGGACACTACAATACTGTGAGTTATACTGTACAGGGTGTCCACAAAGTCTGGGTACACAGGAAATTTCACTATGCAGAGCTATTCAATCGAGTTCACCTGAATTTTGTAAAACAAAACAATTTTATTTAAATCTAATGTTAATAAATAATATTTTCAATATGATTTCCATCATTTTCAATGCATAATTTGATGCGCTTTACAAAATTCAGGTGAACTCGATTGAAAAGCTCTGCATAGTGAAATTTCCTATGTACCCAGACTTTGTGGACACCCTGTACGTATATTTAAATTTATGTTTTTTACTCTTTTTTACTATTTTATTATTCGTGGGCTGGGAAATAAATTTTTTTCATCAATTAGATAATGAAATACGTTTTTTTCAATAAAAAAAAATGAAAATACTGAGAATTTTTATTTTTTTAATATTTTAATATTTTTGCATATACCCAAAAAATAAAATAATAATTTGCCACAAAAAAAACGTAGTACAGTGAAAACGCGAACCAAGAAACGCGATCCAGCAGGGGATTACTGCATATATATATATATATATATATATATATATATATATATATATATATATATATATATATATATATATATATATATATATATATATATATATATATATATATATATATATATATATATATATATATATATATATATATATATATATATATATATATATATATATATATATATATATATATATATATATATATATATATCCCAGTAAGCACATTACATATGTGAAAACATGAATCATTATTTACCCCGACCAGGACTCGAACCTAGGACTTATGATTACTAAGTCAAGGCGCTACCACTACACCACAGAAGGTTAAACGGAATCCAACCTTATAGCTTATATCTGCTATACTTAGGAATGAACGCATTCTAACTGAATGCCACTATGTTCATATTACAGATTCCCTAACCTCACACATGGCTTCATTTTAGCATTTAATTCAATTCCCAATCTCATTCGGGCTATGAAATAACCAGATAAGCACATTACATATGTGAAAACATGAATCATTTTTTTTTACCCCGACCGGGACTTGAACCTAGGACTTATGATTACTAAGTCAAGGCGCTACCACTACACCACAGAAGGTTAAAAGGAATCCAACCTTATAGCTTATATCTGCTATACTTAGGAATGAACGCATTCTAACTGAATGCCACTATGTTCATATTACAGATTCCCTAACCTCACTCGTGGCTTCATTTTAGCATTTAATTCAATTCCCAATCTCATTCGGGCTATGAAATAACCAGATAAGCACATTACATATGTGAAAACATGAATCATTTTTTACCCCGACCGAGACTCGAACCTAGGACTTATGATTACTAAGTCAAGGTGCTACCACTACACTACAGAAGGTTAAAAGGAATCCAACCTTATAGCTTATATCTGCTATACTTAGGAATGAACGCATTCTAACTGAATGCCACTATGTTCATATTACAGATTCCCTAACCTCACTCGTGGCTTCATTTTAGCATTTAATTCAATTCCCAATCTCATTCGGGCCATGAAATAACCAGATAAGCACATTACATATGTGAAAACATGAATCATTTTTTACCCCGACCGGGACTCGAACCTAGGACTTATGATCACTAAGTCAAGGCGCTACCACTACAGTGACTACCCCACAGAAGGTTAAAAGGAATCCGACCTTATAGCTTATATCTGCTATACTTAGGAATGAACGCATTCTAACTGAATGCCACTATGTTCATATTACAGATTCCCTAACCTCACTCGTGGCTTCATTTTAGCATTTAATTCAATTCCCAATCTCATTCGGGCCATGAAATAACCAGATAAGCACATTACATAAGTGAAAACATGAATCATTTTTTACCCCGACCGGGACTCGAACCTAGGACTTATGATTACTAAATCAAGGCGCTACCCCTACACCACAGAAGGTTAAAAGGAATCCAACCTTATAGCTTATATCTGCTATACTTAGGAATGAACGCATTCTAACTGAATGCCACTATGTTATTTCATGGCCCAAATGAGATTGGGAATTGAATTAAATGCTAAAATGAAGCCACAAGAGAGGTTAGGGAATCTGTAATATGAACATAGTGGCATTCAGTTAGAATGCGTTCATTCCTAAGTATAGCAGATATAAGCTATAAGGTTGGATTCCTTTTAACTTTCTGTGGTGTAGTGGTAGCGCCTCGACTTAGTAATCATAAGTCCTACGTTCGAGTCCCGGTCGGGGTAAAAAATTATTCATGTTTTCAAATATGTAATGTGCTTATCTGGTTATTTCATGGCCCGAATGAGATTGGGAATTCAATTAAATGCTAAAATAAAGCCACGAGTGAGGTCAGGGAATCTGTAATAAGAACATAGTGGCATTCAGTTAGAATGCGTTCATTCCTAAGTATAGCAAATATAAGCTATAAGGTTGGATTCCTTTTAACCTTCTGTGGCATAGTGGTAGCGCCTTGACTTAGTAATCATAAGTCCTAGGTTCGAGTCCCGGTCGGGGTAAAAAATTATTCACGTTTTCACATATGTAATGTGCTTATCTGGTTATTTCATGGCCCGAATGAGATTGGGAATTCAATTAAATGCTAAAATGAAGCCACGAGTGAGGTTAGGGAATCTGTAATATGAACATAGTGGCATTCAGTTAGAATGCGAAAGGCATTCAGTTAGAATGCGTTCATTCCTAAGTATAGCAGATATAAGCTATAAGGTTGGATTCCTTTTAACCTTCTGTGGTGTAGTGGTAGCGCCTTGACTTAGTAATCATAAGACCTACGTTCGAGTCCCGGTCGGGGTAAAAAATGATTCACGTTATCACATATGTAATGTGCTTATCTGGATATATCATGGCCTGAATGAGATTGGGAATTCAATTAAATGCTAAAATGAAGCCACGAGTGAGGTTAGGGATCTGTAATATGAACATAGTGGCATTCAGTTAGATATGCGTTCATTCCTATAGTATAGCAGATATAAGCTATAAGGTTGGATTCCTATTAACCTTCTGTGGTGTAGTGGTAGCGCCTTGACTATAGTATATCATAAGTCCTAGGTATCGAGTCCCGGTCGGGGTATAAATATATATATATATATATATATATATATATATATATATATATATATATATATATATATATATATATATATATATATATATATTCTCTACACGCTATTTCCCTGACGATATTATATCAAAAGATTGTTTACTGTTTGAGAGAGAGAGAGAGAGAGAGAGAGAGAGAGAGAGAATCTTTGCTTAACTCTTGTTCATTCAACCAAAACTACATTATTTATTGTAAAAAATAATGGTTTAATGACAAATTCGTCATAACAATAATAATAATAATACAGTAATAATAATAATAATAATATCCACAATTATCATCAAAGGAAAATTATTGTAGCCCATAATATTATTAATAATAATAATAATAATAATAATAATAATAATAATAATTATAATAATAATAATAATAACAATAATAATAATAATAATAATAATAATAATAATAATAATAATAATAATAATAATAATAAGATCTATGGAGAATTTTTGGAATAGACATCATGAAAGTAATGCAGAGGTATATTAAAACCCAGCAGAGAATTGGATATTCATTGCACATCTTTTATAATCCCTTCACATCTGACAGGTCATTACACTCTCCATCTCTGTTTCTCTTTACTTTATGTATTTCTCATGTCCAGGCCCAATAAAGGCTGTTTTATTTTATTATATTTTGGCCCGTCCTAGTATCACAATTTTTTTTTATTTTTTTTTATTTTTTTTTTTAAATGGTGTTCCTACTTTGCGGAAATTCACCTATTTTGGCCAGTTCCGGAACCGATCCCTCACAATAAATGAGGGGTTACTGTATAGACACTTGTATTATACTTTAAGGCCAGAACCGAGTGTTTCCTTGAAGAACTTATATCAATCAACAAGGAGCAGTGAAAATTGCAATGAACATTTTTAAGGTTCTGTGCTCATATTGAGAGAAGAACTTTGTGTAATCAGCCTACTCATTAGACCCCCCTACAATGCTTCGCCTTTGGATAACGTGCAGCTAAGACTTTTTTTATCAGAGTATAGTGCTTTGTGAGTGCATTACAGTGAGTCAGTACAGTGCATACCCTCCCTAGTGGTGTATTATGGTTTTTTGCACATGTATTACTAAAGGAAGACCGTTTCTCCTCCTCATTACGGATGCATCAAGCGCACCCTTCCCCTCCGATGTCTGCATAACAAATGAAGCTTGCCACCAGCTGCCGCAAGTAATTGCTTCGAGCCTCCCCACCTGAGTACCACCACCAGGTTTGCCTGCATGTGTCTTCCTCATGCATGGTTGTAGAGGTGCATCCCACACACTATTCACTACATTTTATCCAAGAATCTGCTTTACATTCCTAGATTTTCCTCACTCTGAGCCTTACCTGCCTTTTTCTACTGCACAATGGCTGATTCTCCTTCTGCCAATTCTGGAGACTCCTCACATGCCCTGGACAAACTGCACAACTTCCTCACTGCTCCCTACATCATGCCCACACGAGATACTAGTGGTGATATCCTTCAACTTCTGAAGTTTCTACAATATTCTGATCAACGCCGACTTCACCAGGACGACTTACAATGCGGGGAGAAAAATACAAGATTTACGGCACTCAGACAGACAATGTCACACATGTGGAGTGGCACAGCTGTCCTGCCCACAGCTCCCTCACAAACACAAGCTGTTCTTAACCACCCTGCAACCCTGGCAAACTTGTCTGTTAATGTCAATTCCTAGGATACACCAGTACCTCCTGCAACTCTCCCTGCAACCCACAGCCCTCCTGTTCATTCGTCTTCCACATTTGTTTCTAAGGCTTCACCCACAGCTGCTCCTCCTCTTCCAAGCATACCAGTGCCACAAAGCCCAACCACTCTGTAAGCTGATGCAGAGTTTCAAGTTTTTCGCCAGAGGCATCAGAGGTGGCACGACTTTGCTGTCATGATAGACCATCAGATGTCACGAGAGAAATAGCTTATACTTGACTTACAAAAAGTTCTGTAGCACACACTTGGCATCTCTCAAGATATTCTCTCACCATAGACGATGTACTTGACTGTTTGCAAAGTCGCTTCAAGAATCTCAGGAATGAAGCCATTCGACGTCGTGACCTACTTTACTGCAAACAAGCTGACAGTGAATCCTTCAGCAACTTCTATGTCCGCATGAAAATCCAGGCTGAGGAGGTAGACCTGTGTTCCAGCAATCCCATTATGGTGCTGAGATATAGTTGAAGATGGTAATCCTGATGGGAGTCCAAGATCAGGATATTGTATAATGCCATATCTCTCTCAACACAGCTGTATCCCTCTAAACATTCTTCATGTGCTGTAGGTCATTCGACGCTGCTCATACAGCCCCTTCAGTTATTCTTGCCTTGCCAGTTCTACTAAGTGCTGTTTCTGCATCCAAGAAGGAACAACAATGGCAGAGAACAGACTCCACTGACACAGTCCTCCTACACTTCTTCATGCCAGTCCTGCAAACGCCGGCATAGCCCAGGAAGGTGCCCTGGTACTGACGGTACCTGCAGCAACTGTGGCTGTAAGGGTCACTGGGACAGGACCCCTAGCAGCCCAGCCAAAGATGCGCAATGCCACGATTGCAACAAGACTGACCACTTTGACAGATGTTGCAAGAAAAAGGACAAGGGTCAAGACAGCTCTTCAGACTCCGGTAGAGCTTCGCCTTCTCCCTGCAAGGAACATGGCAACTGTCATCATGTATGACGCATCATTACATGCAAAGCTATCACCACAGTGGACGAGTCATCACCTTCCATGGATACCGACACTACCCTTCAGGAGCCTAGACAGCAAATGGAACCCCTCCTATCTGACAATCACCATACGAGGCCTTTCAAGTCTGTCTCCGCTGATTTATTCCAGGTTACAGGGAAGTCATTCCTAGTAATTGCGGATAGATTGTCAGGCTGCCCTGTGGTCGTACCCTGCGGACCAGACATGATGGCTTCAAGAGTCGTCAGGATGTTCTGCAGATGCTTCTGAGAAGCTGGTGTTCCCCATCGCCTAAGAACTAATGGAGGCCCACTGTTTAACAGCACTGACTTCCGGGACTTCAGGGAATATTGGGGCGTTCACAATGTGATGTCCTCATCCCACTATCCCCAGTCAAATGGACATCCTGAGGCAGCAGTCAAGTCAGTAAAGCACCTCATTTTAAAGATAGCGCACAATGGAATCATTATCTGTGAGGACTTCGACAGGGATCTCCTAGAGAAACGTAACACCCCTACGTCTGCAGGGCGCCCCCTCTGCTACTGTGCTCAGGCCAACCCAGAGTCCTTCTCCAAGGAATGGCAAGCCTGAACCGAGGACTGTGACCACCAAGCTGCTTCTAGTACTGAACAAATCAAGTGCCAGTATGATTTCCATGCTCATCCCCTTGCCAGGTTGACCATCGGCCAGTGTGTCTGATTTCAAGACCTGACTCACACCACTGGGACAAGGTCGTAGTAATTATGGGCTGCAGCAGGCCCAGAGAGCATGAGGTACGTCTTCCCAGCGGACAAGGCTGGTGGAGGAATCGTTGACATCTCTGTCCAGTGCCCTCTCAAGATGTTGACCCTCTCCCCAATGTTACTGTGGCCATTTGCTTGGACGTGGAAAGTCCTGTAAATAATCCCCCACTGTCCCACGTCATTCATCTCCACACATGGAAAGGAGAGTCAGCTCATAATGATGCTATGAACATGAGGGAGGAGAGAGGTATGGACATATGAGTGAACAAGCATGCAGACATACAGTGAGCATGCGACTGTGCAGACAGACAGACATTAATGCATGTGCTTATTTTTGCTGTATTATGTGTATTTGTTCCTTACTGTATATTATTATGTCTTATGTTTCATAACTAACACATGCCTCTCTTATGTAAATATTTAATACTATCTGGCAACTCTTGCAATGATATAACGTAAAGTATTACCCAGTCAATCGTACTTCAGCTCCGTGCCTTGTTAGTCACACGTGTAGGGTGTCTCTCCCATTTACTCTTGTGCTGTTCCTGTATATATACTCAATAGTCTCTCGTATTATACTTTAAGGCCAGAATCAAGATTTTCCTTCAAGAACTTATATCAACATAAAATATCCAAACCTTGGAAAAGCACCAATGCATAGCAAGTACAGAGCTATCTTTGCTGAAGACTCTTTTCTAGAAAATATGCTTGGACCTCTCTGGAAGTGGAACTTCCTTGTCTTCATCGACTTCCATGAGATTTGTTTTCATCAAGGAATACAATGGGTAGGTTTTTTGTTCGTATCTGTGAATGCTCGTAACTCGGTGGTTTATAGGTAGGAGAGTGTCTGTAAAGTATAATTTATGGAGTGTCTGTAAAGTATAATTTATGTTTATGTAGTACTTAAGTGTTTTTTGCATAAGTACTGCATATTTATGAACTGTACAGTACTTTTCCTACCTAAACACAACTTACGAGCAATTCTACTTATGAACTGACTTCTGGACCCTAACTGGTTTGTAAGTTAGGGGTGTCTGTATTATTATTAATATTTCACTTAACATTTTTCCATACGCTTGGCCAACTACACTCAAAAACCTAATTATTTCAAAACTACTATATCTATATTTATCTCAGTTCCCTCTATATAAGGTACAACACATGCACACCTCTCATCAATCGAGACACTCCCTTCCCTACATTCAACAACCCCATCCTCCAATCCACTACTATTTCTCCACCTTCTGGAAAACATTCCATTAACACCCAACTAATCCAGGTGTTTTTTGTAATATCATTATAAATTATAGTAACAATTATATTGTTATTATTGTAATCATTACTCTATAATCATTATTGCTATATAATCATAATTATTATTATTATTATCATAACAACAACAATGCTGATAATAACTATATTTAATGTATCATGAACATAATTATTATTTTTAATATCGTACACCTAGTTCTCAGAATAACAAGAAGATAGGTTCTCAGAAGTGACGGGCAAATGGAAAATCATGTGAAAAAAATAGCCATTTTCCATAGGAAACAATGATAAAGGGCATAGATACGTTCCACAACCTCACATAGACACACTATGCCAAAGATATAAGATAAATAAAACATATTTTATAAGTACATAACAAAGCAGAAAGACCTGTAGTTATTTATATTAACATGCAAATAGTGTACAGTATAAAAGATATACAGATTTACTGTACAGTAAAGAATTAAAGCACTATTATGAGGTGGGCAACAGATACACCTTGTTCTCAATATAACGCCTAGATAGGTTCTCAGAAGTGTCGGGTAAATGGAAAATTGCCTGAAAAAACAAGTTATTTTCCATAGGAAACAATGATAAAGGGCATAGATACGTTCCAAACCTTACATAGACACACCATGCCAAAGATATAAGATAATTAAAAAACATATTTTATTACTACATAGCAAAGCAGAAAGCCCTGTATCTATTTTTAAGAGTATACAAAACATATTCATATTCACTTTACAGCTAGAAATTAACATACATCACTATACTTTACTCTATTATGCAGTGGGCAACAGTTATACAGTACACTGGGACATGCATGGTGGCAGTGAGCAAGTAACTTATGTGGTACAAGAGGAGGAGGATGCAGGAGAACGAACCTCTATCTGCAAATGTATACAAAGATAAAATAAGAATTATAAATAACCAAAGCAAGACTAAAAAACGAAAAATAAATATTAATTTTGCAATGCCTAAATCTACCATATGACAGATTAAAAAAACTTAATCTACATTCTCTAGAGAGGCACAGAGTTTGGGGGAATATGATTGAGGTGTATAAATGGTTTAAAGGGATTAACAAGGGTGATATTAATAAAGTTTTAAAAATTCATGCTCAAACCAGAACTCGTAATGGGTAATGGATTTAATCTTGATAAATTTAGGTTCATAAGGGAAATTGGTGAAAATTGGCTTAGTAATACCGTAGAGTATTCCTAGTAGGATAATAAATGCCAATACTTTTTTTTTTCTTTCTTTCTTTTTTAGGATGGGATAGGATAGGAGGGGAAAAAAGGGGAAGGGATTAAGGATATAAGGGAATTGGAGGGAAAAGCACGAAAATTAAATAAAGTAAGAGAGAAAAAAGAGAGGGGTAGACCCTCGTGCTAAGTTTTGATCTGGAATTCAGATTCTGAATTGTATTACTTAGACACCTTCAAATGTAGATTAAATAGACATATGACAGAGGTAGGGTGGGTGTATATATAATGTATAATGATGATGATCTTTTCTTATCGTAATCTTCTTTGTACTGGTGGAAGAAGCCTCCGCGGGCGCTTATTTACTATGTTAATGTGTTTTTTTTGTCTTTTTTTTAGTATAGTAAATAAGAAAAGATCATCATCATTACACATATGCACCCACCCTATTGAGTATAATAGAATGTTGGAGAGAGAGAGAGAGAGAGAGAGAGAGAGAGAGAGAGAGAGAGAGAGAGAGAGAGAGAGAGAGAGAGAGAGAGAGAGAGAGAGAGAGAGAGAGAGAGAGAGAGAGAGAGAGAGAGAGAGAGAGAGAGAGAGAGAGAGAGAGAGAGAGAGAGAGAGAGAGAGAGAGGAGAGAGAGAGAGAGAGAGAGGAGAGAGAGAGAGAGAGAGAGAGAGAGAGAGAGAGAGAGAGAGAGAGAGAGAGAGAGAGAGAGAGAGAGGCTTTAATTAAATCTTGTTCATTCAACCAAAACTAAATTATTAATTGTAAAAATAATGGCTTAATTAAAAATTCGTAATAATAATAAAATAATAATAATAATAATAATAATAATAATAATAATAATAATAATAATAATCTCCACAATCATCATCAAAGGAAAATTATTGTTAAAAATAATAATAATAATAATAATAATAATAATAATAATAATAATAATAATAATAATAATAATAATAAGATCTAAGGAGAATTTTTGGAATAGACATCATGAGAGTAATGCAGAGGTATATTAAAACCCAGCAGAGAGCTGGATATTCATTACACATCTTTTATAATCCCTTCACATCTGACAGGTCATTACACTCTTCATCTGTTTCTCTTTACAGCCTGATAAAGGCTGTTTTATTTTATCATTTTTGGTCCATCCTGGTGTCACAATAATCTTAATTTTTTTTTTACTATTATTTTTTTTTTTGCATTATTCGCGAATTCCGAGGTTTTTACTATTATTTTTGGGGGGCGTTATTGCAATTTCGTATATAAAAAAATCGCGTATAAAAGGAACAAGGTGTATACACTGGGACGTGCATAGTTTTTATTTTCAAATGTATGGTACATTTTAAGAAATATATTAAAAACAAGATGGTAGTACTGTAATTTAAATAAAAATGTACTTCATCTTTAAGATACTTGAAAAAACTTACCAGCTTACATGTATAATTTTTATATTTATAATTTCTCTCATACATCTATTCTGGCAACACTGATGGTGGCGGTGAGTACGAGGATGCAAGTGTTTTGCTGCCTCCGTATCAGCTGATGCACCCTCACACGCTATTTCCCTGACGATATTATATCGAAAATTTGTTTGCTGTTAGTTCTTAATGCTTTTTTTCAATTTTCTTCATAATATTCGATCGCATTAAGCGGTAGAAGAGGAGTAGGATACGCAAGAACAAACCTCTATTGGCAAACGTTTTGCTACTTCCGTATCAGCTGATGCACCCTCACACGCTATTTCCCTGACGATATTATATGAAAATATGTTTGCTGTTTGTTCTTAATGCATTTTTTCAATTTTCTTCATAATATCCGATCGCATTAAGCGGTAGAAGAGGACTAGGATGTGGGAGAACGAACCTCTATCGGCAAATGTTTTGCTACTTCCGTATCAGCTGATGCACCCTCACATGCTATTTCCCTGACGATATTATATTGAAAATATGTTTGCTGTTTGTTCTTAATGATTATTTTTTCAATTTTCTTCATAATATCCAATTGCATTAAGCAAGCAGTAGAAGAGGAGTAGGATGCGGCAGAACGAACCTCTATCGGCAAACGTTTTGCTACCTCCATATCAGCTGATGCACCCTCACACGCTATATCCCTGACAATATTATATTGAAAATATGTATGCTGTTTGTTCTTAATGCTTTTTTTCAAATTTCTTCATAATATCCGACTGCATTAAGCAGTAGAAGAAAAGTAGGATGCGGGAGAACGAACCTCTATCGGCAAACGTTTTGCTACTTCCATATCAGCTGACGCACCCTCCCACGCTATTTCCCTGATGATATTATATGAAAATATGTTTGCTGCTTGTTCTTAATGCTTTTTTTCAATTTTCTGCATAATATCCGATCACATTAACCGGTAGAAGAGGAGTAGGATGCGGGAGAATGAACCTCTATCGGAAACGTTTTGCTACTTCCGTATCAGCTAATGCACCCTCACACGCTATTTCCCTGACGATATTATATTGAAAATATGTTTGCTGTTTCTTCTTAATGCTTTTTTTTTTTCTTCATAATATCACTGCATTAAGCGGTAGAAGAGGAGGAGAGTGGCGGAAAAGTGCCTCCGAGGCAGTCGATATTTTACTAAAATTAAATTTATTTTTTCGATTTTCTTTTTGCATGGGCTTTATTCGCGAATTTTGTATTTTTTTTACTATTATTTTTTGGGGGCGTTATTGCAATTTCGCGGTTAAAAAAACGCGGAAAAAAAGAACAAGGTGTACTGCATATTTCTACTTTAGCAGGTTATATTTTTGTTACGGCAACAAAATCAATAAATATTCCATGCCCTGATGGCTCTCGAAATTTGAGTATGTACTAAGCTGAAGACTAACAATATTAACCCATCTACATGCATTAACATATAAGCCAGTTATCTGCAGTAAAATATGTTGATAGTTTTGTTAATTTTGTACTTAATTATGCAATATCTGGCAATATGTGAGAAAACTATATACTGTACAGTATAAGTCTTAATGGTCAATGCAGAAATAAAAAATATCCCTACATATCACATCTAAATATTTTTTTTACAACCATACCCAAATACCATAAACAAATGTTATCTCAAAATAACAAAATTTAACCAGAAAGAAACTGATAAGAAAAATTAAACTTGCAAAGCGCTGCCATTAGTATCCAATTACATGGAAAAATCTCCCTTGAAATATTTACCTTTCTTGACCAGTTTAATGTGTACTATTCCTCAACAAAATTGTATAATGTACTCAAATGTTTGTTGCAAATAAAAAGATATTAGCAATCCTTCCTAATGGAGTCTAAGAATGTGGTAAACAAGTAGAGATGACAAGATGAAAGTTAAAAAGTGGATGAAGAAAGGAGGACAGCATTAAGGAAATTTCTGGTGATTACACATTTTATAATGATTAAAAATACTCCCTGCCTCAATTCTCCATAGTCTAGAGCACTACAAAGAATTTAAAGAAAACTCACCTACAGCAAGTACTTCATTCAGAAGTATATTTTTCAGAGGTATGCCATAGAGGAAACATCTCTGACGAATAAACTTTACATCGCCCTCAAGAAATCCACATCTAGGAAGCAACTCTTTGATAATTCCCTTTTGGTATACAGGCTGTGGAATAAATATCACATCAGTAGAAACAGAGACATTCATTTTTGTGCAGAAAATGTGGAGGCCAGTTTACCATTGCTACAAATTCTACACTATTATATTTCATAATAAAATTGAAGAACTCTTAATGTGTAAATTTGCTACACCATAAAATATGACTGTAATATCATTGCATATAATTACTCTCTTAAGTGAGAGTAAAATAAAATACAAGAAACATACCTTACACTGTCCCATATCTAAAGTCTTTTCATCCTCAGGCAAAACCAAAGAACTCTGCAATTCATTAGCATTTTGTTGACAAAAGTCATTATCTTGTGAGTTTTCAGGCATCTTGACAATGACATCAAAGTTCTTTGTAAGTTTCTGGTACACATGGGTTGGTAGGTCTCCCAACCATATCAAACTTGCATAATAATCTACTGCAACTTTTGAAATACAACGCTTCCTGATTTTTACAATCAAACACTTCCAAATCTCACCTATGTATGGTTCCAGTGATGCCATAAGGTTATCCTGCTGAACAAGAGACAATCTCTTCTTATTAATATATATATCAAACTTACGAAAATCTGCTACGGGGGATGATCCAGAGATATTTACAGTTCCTTTCAATATTCCACCGCCCTTTGTAATTTTTATTATTTTACCCGATGTTGCATACAATTTGGAAGAGTTAATAACTTCCTTGGATGCTGCACTGGATTTCTTTATTTGAGGAAATATATCTTCTAAAGGATAAATCTCAATAAGATGTCGATCAAGAAGGCATTTGTTATATCTCTCAGTTGGTGTTCTTCCTAGCCACATTAAGCAGACCGTATAATTCACTTGCACATTACATACAGATGATGGTGTACATTTTTCTATTAAACACATCCATGTAACTTTCTTGTAAGGGTCTAAGATGTCGTGAAGAAGGTAACGATGTATACCTAACAATGTCTTGTCTAAAACAATAGGTTCTCCTTCTATACAAACAGTAGAATGGTGAAAATGAGCCAATGTAGAAAGTGACAAGCCTTTTTCATTAGCTTTAGCAACACCAGAGCTTCTAGCAAGTTGCTTAATTTTGCATTTTGTCAAATATATCTGTGTATTACTTGAACCCTCTTCATCAATTTCAATTTTCAATGATTTTGCTTCTATAGACATAGGACTTTTCCTGGAAGCAACTGTGCTGTATAGCAATTTCTTTTCTGCATCGACATTCTTATTCATCAGATCAGTTAATGAGTCAGATTCCGAGGACGTTAACTGGTCTCCAGAGTTCTGGATGTTCAAGGCTTGACTGGACGAGGCATGAACATACCATGATGATATAGGGGATTCACCTGATTGTGAAGAATGTGTCCTAAGAGTTAATGAATTAGAAAGGTATGATGATGAATCACAAAACTGAAGCTGTTCCTCCATAGACGGCAATGTAGTATCAGCAGTAAGAGAATGAGCCTGATAGACAACTTGACTGGGCACACAATTTTTTGCTGATAAAGTATTGCAAGCAGTGGAACTGATGCTAGCTAAAGATGACCTCTCAGACTTGATGGATTTCACACTTTTAGGAGAAGCCTGTTCAGCAATCTCTGGTAAGCTATTGCTGCTAACAGCAACAACAGTGTTGCTCGATGATGGGGAATTAGTACGCACAAAATACTTACTCTCACCGAATGTTTCATCACTACGACACTCTTTGATATGAGTTGCTTTCTTTTGAAGAGATTCCAAAAGAAACTGACTCACAGGCCGAGATGGAGCAGTGGTAGACTGTTCTTGACAAGTAGAAGACAAAGATGTGGAATGTGCAGAATGAAGTAGGTGGTTCTGATTATCATCAAAATTAGGTTCATGAACAATAGCCTTAAAACACTGACTGTTCTTTTCATAAGAATTATAATCTTTTGGATGAATTATTTTACCATTTTCTTCCAAACTTGTAAAATACAGTTCCTCAGTAAGGGAAGTGGATTCACCACAAAGTTGGTCATTTTTACCATGAGAAGATTGATTATCATTAAGGCTGTTATGTAAGTACTTCAGATGTGTTGTTTTTTCCTGTTCCACTCCAGGCACATTAAGATAACCTACTGGAATACTGATGGATCTAGTGCAGGGGTTATTAGATGGTTTGTTTTCAGGACTATCACAATTCATATAACCTCTTGCATCCATAATATATGAGGCTTCACTGTTGTTGGAATCAAACGCCACCTCTGAACTACAAGTTAATATTTCATGCTCCTCCTTAAGGATCAGATCATGATCTTTAAACATTACGACATGAGCACTTGGAACCTGAACCATAATGACTGAACAATTAAATTTGCTCTTCCTTGTCTTGTTTTCTAAAAGGTGAGCACGTGCCTTGATCTTAAAAGGAGTATAAGGAGGTGTCAATATTACCTTATTATTACCACAACATAGTGCTTCTTTTGAGCAATTTCTTGTAATTACTTTTCCATCAAAAGTGAATTCAACTTCATATTTATTCTTCTTATAATGCAATATGCAAGGAATATCACAATGCAAACAAGTATACCTGACTGGCAGAACATATTTGTAACCACTAATTAAACTGTAAATCTGTCCTGGAATAAGATATTGTTTTTTTAAGCCACTGGGCATGATGTCAGTCCATACACAAGTGGCAATGAACACAAAAGCTTTTGCTTTAACCTTTATAAATTTGTTTACAGTTGCAAATATTTTAATAAATGGACATTTCAAACTCTCTCTCACTTCACCAATACCTTTACTTTTCCTTCCATTTAAATACACTACGTTCCTTGAAAAAATTATACTTTCAATTTGTCCATCAATAACACCTTCAAGTACACCAGTTTTCGCAATAAATTTAACAAACTGCACTTGGATTACCAACACCTCTTCAACATAAATCAGAGATTCTGCTGTAGGATATAATACTGTAGATGGTTTAGTATCTTGCCACACAATAATGGCAACCATTTTCAAGGATAATGGCAATAGTGCTGCATCAAACATCACATCTGTTCCATCCTCAAGCTGCGACAGCAACACTGGGACATTCTTCTGCAACAAGAACTTACTTGTTTCCTCCAAGGAAACAAGTAAGGGAGCATGGCAATATACAGTGAATATATACTGTTTACCTTCAATTGTGCATAGCTTCCCAGACTGTTTATAGAGACAAAATGAGCAGCAAGGGCATGAATACTTGCATACACTAAGGGTAAATACTTTTTCGTTACCATAAGAAGCTGGGGTATTCTCTACATCTTGTCCCCTTTTAGAGTCATCATCCATCATTGCAACGCTACATTTTTCAACTCTGGATTCCAGGCATTCCTCATTATATTGAAGGCTTTCACTTGACATATTCATTAATTTAACAATATTCTCACTTTCGAGGCCAGCAGTAGAGTGAACATTAGCATAAGTCACGCTCTGTGCTTTTGAAAGAGTTACATCAAGAGGAGAATTACAGCATTCCAAGGGGGGTGCAGTAGTTACTACTGCGGGATTCTCCTTATTTATATATATACCTGCATTAGAATCACAAGGATGAGCCTCTGACATATCACTACTGTTGTTACATAAATTAATATTTCTTATATTTTCAGTATCTTTGTCATTCATATGACGTAAAACATTCCCATTTGTTGATGAAAAGGATTCACCATCAAAATTCATACTATCTGTAATAACCATATAGAGCTTCTGATCATCCACATGTCTCCCTTTAGGATTCAATGACTCTGACTGGTCTGGTAATTTTATATCACCCCGACTACACTGAAAACTTGCAGAGGATACAGGTCTAGTAATTTCCATAGTCAAGTTTGGGCAAGATTCTACTCTCATGAGAGTATTCATGTCTCTAATAGTTTTATTATCTGATGAATTCAATAGCATTTGTGCACTCTTCCATCCTGTGGATCCTATTGAACAGATATTTTGATCAATTAGAGCAGCATCAACTGGGTATTCTATAGGGTACAGAGATTCATCAGTATTATGGATATTCTCAATTTGAGTCACAGACTCAGCAATATGCTCCACTGGAGTACATATACTGACGACATTCCCTGATTTAGAATCTGAACAGGTTGCGTGATTTTGTGAACCACGTGGCACACCAAGACTTTTCTGACATAGCAAGTGATGAACATCACATGATGATCCTTGAGACAAGGAGCTTTCTGTGGAGGACTGAAAACTCTTCTCCTTTTCAGGCTCGTCATGGTCAGTCATCCGCTTCTTCAGCCAGGACAGCATTGTTCACATCATCCTTTCTGAATCGGAATTTAAGAAATTATCTTAAAATTTATTTGCTAAGTTACATAATACCTACACTTTGTACAAGAATATTAAGCTGGTGAGAAACTTTAATTATATTGGGAATACAGATGAGTACTATTGTCCCAGATATTGAAAACTAACTGTCTCTATGAAAGCATAGTATCACATGCATATATTTACTCAGATCCTGGATTCAAACTCAGTTAGTTGTTGTTCCCGAGTCTATAAGGGAAACCACTGCCATTCCTGGGTATTCCCACAGAGCTCTTAGGGAGTTTCTGTTGTGTTATTGGTGTATCTGGTTGTGTATGATGCAGTCTTCCATAATGTGTAGCCTGGGCTGCTCCTAAAATCTCCAGCTAGAAAGAATCTTCAAGAAATGACTGCTAAAGTCATTTCTCGGTGTAGAAAAAATGAATTATTGTGTGTGCTGTGTTGGGAGACGTATTAATTGCCTGGGTGACCAAAGCCTTCCCTAGGTTCTTATGCCTTGTAAGGGGTAAGAGTTGGTTGTGGAGGTTAGGACTCTTATGCTGCTCCTTTGCAGCTCTGGTCCTAGTAAAACTTCAGTTATAACACATACAGATTATCCTTCTGCATTACAGTAATTAGAAGTAAATGAAGATCATAACTAATATTGAAAGTTCCATACCAAACTGTTGATGTACACAAAGTCCCTTTCAAACTATAAAGCACACAGAACTCAAAAAATACAAGAGCTATATCAACATGGCGCAGTGAGTAGGATACCTGCCCGTAAGTTTCTCAGGTTCTGTGTTTTTTGAGTTGTGTGTGCTTTATAGTGAGAAAGGAACTCTGTGTATATCAACATCTATAAAACTATTCAAACTTTATATATTGCCAATAATATTTCAAAAAATTAATTTTTTCACTGTTCTCAGAGTGATGTCAAAAGAACATAACTATGAGTTTCACCACCAGTCCCAGCAATAATAACCTCTTCCCTGACAAATTTTTCCCTAAAACTTTGTAATTTCACTCTAATTATGTGAAAATAAAAACAGAGAAATCATTTTTTATACATCTCAACTGCTACAAGAGGAACTGAGTAGTTGTAGGTGGGGTTGTAGGATGTAGGATCAACACAAAAATACTCAACTTTGCCTTAGGAAGGTTCAGAGAAAGACCGAATGGACAAGATTACTTTTTCAAAGCATAATTTTATATGGCAATTTTTTGACGTGATAGTTCATCTCGTCATTGCCTGGTAGGAGGTTATTATCAACAAATTAAGTGAAGAGCTCATATATTTTTTTTTTTTTTTTATGATTGTGACACCAGGACGGGCCAAAAAAAAAATAGTAAAATAAAACAGCCCTCATCGGGCCTGGGTACGAAGAAGACAAAAAGTAAAGAGAAACAGATGGAGAAGTGTAATGACTTGTCAGATGTGAAGGGCTAATAAAGGATGTATAATAAATATCTGAGAATATTCAGTGTAGCTGTAGGCATAGAAAAAGAACTGTAACTGAAGGAAGACTTAACATCAAACTGTCCTGGACAGACCTATTTAAGTTCAAAACCTTCAGCTGTAGTATCGCAATGGGCGGCTGGTGCAACTATACATTAAACTCTATCAATCTGAGCAATTATAGGATATGCTATATTACACAAGTTCTACTGTCTTCAGTTAAATTGTTTTATTCATATAAGTATTATGGGGATTATTTACTAACCCAATAAAATATTCTACCAAGTGATTAGTATATTCCAGCGTTAATTAAAATTTATCAGTTTAGCTATTAATGAGGATGTTCTTTTAAATCGACCTACGATCACAATTTTTTTACCAATTTTATATATACATCCAAGCAAGTCTCGAGGTACGAATGCACATACACGCACATCCGCCCGGGCGATCACATGTTTGCTCTCTGTTCAGCATTAGTGTGAGCACTGTGAAGATCGCTCGCTGTTCTTTTGTTGTAAATATTCATATTTTCTTGCATTTTACTTTAAATTAGCCCTCATTATGGCTCCCAAAAAAGCGAAAAGTGTCAGTGATAATGACATTAAAAAGCCAAAACGTATTACTGTAGAACAGTGTTTGTGTTTCTGATCTCGCCAAGCAGTAAGACAAGATGAAATTGACCACCTGTACTATTCTAAAGAATAAGGAGGCCTTAAAGGCGGCTAAAGGAGTGACTATAGTAATGAAGCATGGGTCTCCAGTAACTGAAAATGTAGAAATATTGTTAATTTGGATAAATGAAAAAGATCTTGCTTGAGATAGTGTTATCAAGACTATAATAAGCGCGAAGGCTCTACGTTACACAATGCTTTAGTAGCAACAACTCCGAGTGCTAGTGGTGCTAAAATTGACGAATTTAAAGCAAGTAGAGAACTGGTTTGAAAATTTCATCGAAGAACCGAAATTCACATTGTTGTTAGGCATGAAGAGGTGGCTAGTTCAGACCAAAAGGCAGAGGATGCCTAAGTGGTAGAATTTGCTTAATTTACAGAAAGTGAAGGTTACGTCTCGCAGCAAGTTTGTAACTGTGATGAAACAGGACTGTTTTGGAAAAAAATGCCAAGAAGGACCTACATAACCCAAGAGAAGAAGGCAATGCCCACAAACCTATGAAGGACAGGCTTACACTATTATTGTGCGCTAATGCAAGTGGGGATTGCAAGATTAAGCCTATTTTAGTCTACCACTCTGAAAATCTGCACATTTTTATGCACAATAATGTGCCGAAGGCTATACTTACGGCAATGTGGAAGTTGAATAGCAAGACTTGGGTAACACGTATCCATTTTAGAGAATAATTGACTGAAGTTTGTGTGCCAGCTGTCAAAAAATATCTTCAAGAAAAAGGTTTGCCCTTAAGTGTCGTCTGGTAATGAACAATGCTCCTGCCCATCCTCTAGGTTTGTAAGAAGACCTTGATATCTAATATAGTCCATGAGCCTGGTCTCAAAATTTTAGCCATTGGTACCATATTTGGCCAGGAAATCTCACAGTGATTAACTGAAAGGCAAAGGTCTATAGTCTTCTAAAATGCATGATAGCATTTTAAATCTCATGCCTTCCCTGTTATATCTCAAAATGAAGCTTAAGAAAAGGACGTTTTAGAATTACATAGCATGTTTGAATAACTGATAATCTGTACTAGTTATAAGCATGTTAAACTTTAGAGTTTCAATTTTTTTTTTATAGAACTTAATTTCTTTGTTTACAGTAAGGTGATCATTCCTGATATTGATGGGCTGACTACTTATTCACGTTTTGTAGCTTATGAGCTTTCTTTTGATAACAGTATGAGATATTTAGCTATTATATTAAGAGAGTTATTTGATGTTAACCTCTATCATATCATTCTTTATATAGGCTACAGGCAACGGATATGAATAATCAGCACATATCTTCCTCTTTCAGGTTACTGGCAATGAAGATGCATGTGGTATGTAGTTTCTACGGATGACAGAAAGCATGCTATGTAAAGATGGAATCCTCAAAGGAAAAATGCATCATACACTCTGAAACATACGATAAAGCCGAAGGAACCCTAGTTACACCCCAGGACTACAACTCGTGGTTGACTCTTCTTGATGCTGCCCAAGTGAGGAATCATGCACCAATTCTTCATATTGCAGGAGTTCTATACGAGCATGAGGTCCCCAAAATAAGTTAACACAGACAATGTAGGAGTCGTTTTACGCTGAAAAGAGATTTGGAGAACCTTAGAAGAAAATCAGCTGAAAAGTCAGATGAAGATGCTAAGAGTAGTGGAACTGCAAAGCGACAGCACAGAATGCCCTCCACATTCAGAGTGTTTCAGCTTGAATGTATATTCTGTGGAAAAAATAAATTCCTAAAAGGTACATCAACTCTTGAAAACCTTATCAAGGCCAGACAGTTGAGGATTGATGAGAGACTTCGACAACGTGCTGTGGAGAAACAAGATGACAAGATCCTAGTCATCACAAGTTGGGACATTGTAACCGCAGAAGCTCAATATCATAACTCTTGCTACGGAAATTATACTCGGAAATCACTAAAATATCAAGAAATAAGACTAATCTGAAGCAGCTTACTACAAAGTTCAGTCTGATGCTTATGCTAACTTTTCTCCTTTATAAAAAATTAAATGCTGCCTGATAAGCTGACTGTTCCAGTAGTCACGTTTTCATCTAGATTGGAGAATTCCATGCATGCTAGAGGCTTCACAATGACAGACTATGTTAAGAAGCACATCAAACAGAGGCTACATCAGAATTTGGTGATATCTTCACATACATAAGGATGAAGCTGGAAATCTGATAGCAGTTCGAAGCAATATTACTATGCAAAATGTGGTCCTAGAATATAGTAAACATAAAAATAAACTGATAATGCAGAGGACAAAAAAAAAGTGACATAAACTGCAAAATTCACCAGGCATCATGTTACGTTCGCTCATCAATTCATAAAAACTGTGCAACATCTCCATGGCCCTATCATCCATCTGATGTTACTGAAGAGGCCATGAATCTACCATGTCTTCTGCAACAGTTCTTGACTGATATACTCACTCGGGAACCTGAAAATGAAAGCCCATCCAAAAGAGTAAAATTACTAATACAATCTCTTGGTCAGGATGTGATCTATGCCACAACACGGGAAAGGCAGAAATTTCCAAAACATTTCTTGCCGCCATATGCTATCAGAACATTAACAAATAATACTGAATTAATCCATATGGTAAACAGGCTTGGACATGGTGTATCATACTCACAACTTGAAGAGAGTGACACAGCCCTCTGCCTACAGAAAATAGCTGCTACACAGAATCAACCTACTACTCTGCAGCCAAGTATTTTTACAACTTTGGCATGGGATAGCATTGACAGACTTGAGGAAACCCTGACAGGCATGGGAACCTACCGTTGCTGTACAACCAAAAATATTTGGTCCTCACCTTCAAAAACCTGCTCTTCCAACTTTTGCTAAGAAAAAAAAAAAAACTTTCTGCAGAGCACACTGAGCTGCAAATTTACAATGCTGGAAAGAGAGTAGGTCCACAACCATAGTAGACAAGTCCAGTGAACAGTTAGAATGCTGATGAAGCTGCAGACGCTGCTCGCAGTATTAACTTCATATGGATCCTTCACAGACTTTCAGCTGTTGAAAATGCAAGCATCCCAAGCTGGACCAGATTTAACATAAAAATGAGAAATGACATCTCCATCAGAGGAGACCTCCTGTGTTACCTCCCAACAATAAATGCCCTTGCAACTGTTCTGACAACAGCCTTTGAAATTTTGAAACAGTCTGAGCACGACCGAGCTCACGCCAGAGCGGGCGCCAGCGTACGGATGCCGGGCCGTGCCAGTTATTGTCATTGTAGTAGATCAAGCCATTTTTGCAAAAGTATCTGAGATTGCCTGGAGACACAGTGTTAAATATACCAATGTCATTTTCAGGATGGGGGCATTCCATACCATCTGCAATACTCTCGCAGTCCTAGGAAAGAGGTTTCAAGATGCTGACTTATGTGATATATGTATTGAATCTGGTGTTGTTGCAGATGATTCTGTTAATGGGATTCTTGAAGAAGGTAGAATGTACAACCGAGCTGCAAGAGTTCACAACCTTGTGTACGAGGCTTTGATGAGATTAATTTGGGAACAGTTCATGTCACAAGTGGAAGCAGATAAACATGAGTACCTGAAAGTTCAAGACACCCTAGCCAAGTTAAGCAACAAAAATCTGAAACAGGAATATATTTCCAATTTCTTACAGACTTAAAGCTTTATAGAATTCAAGACAATTTTGTCTCAGTTCCTTGACCATCTTCGCAAGTCAAATGATCTTTCAACATTTTGGATGTCCTACATTGACATGGTTGAGGACATTATTTTTGGCTTGCTGCATGCATCTCGTGAAGGGAACTGGGAGCTCCATGTGGATGCCATCAGAGCACTGATTCCCTGGTCCTTTACATATGACAGGGCAAACTGTGCAAGATACCTCCCTGTTTATTATGCCCAGATGTCATCTGTTTGGTTTACTCCTGGCTCTAGGGGGGAGTTCGTGGCCATCTCTGTTTTGCTCAATCAACCATAACTTTCTTGTTCTACACATCAAGAGCTTTCAAAAAGTTTGGATGCTCAATCTGAATTTGCCTAACTTTTGCTACAGAGGGCGCTTTTCAAAATCACCGCCAAAATAACTAGTTTTGGCCATATCTTGGCTTACGAGATCTACAGAGACCTGATTTTCGCATCTATACCTATGTTTTCAAGGTCGAGGAACCCAAAAAGACCACTAGTTAAGACATTGACTCTTTTTGGGGGCAGCCATCTCGAATTTCAAAATGGCCGCCAAGAAATCAACATTTTTATCTATAACTTGGTCTTTTAACAAATATAGTCATAATTTTGGTGGCTATATCCATGTTTTATGGTCAACAAATCAATGAAAAGAGTAATAATTAACAATTCAACTCAAGTAATTATAATCAAGGAGCCATAAAACTAAAATGGTGTCACAGTGGCCTCTGGTGCCCAAACTTGAGCCTGAATATGACCGTGGGTCATCAATTAGATGCAGTGATGTTCTATATAATTAAGTTGAGGAGAACAGAGATGGCCATGAACTCCCCCTAGAGCCAGGAGAAGGTTGTGGACTTGTGAAAGTAAAGCAAAGTTAATGTCATTCATACTGATTTATCTTACATTTCAGAATAAGTCTAGAGAGTCCTAATCAACCCTTAAGCATGGCATCCATTCAATTTCAAGTCAGGTCATGTCAAGTCCTGAAGCTGTTATGTATGACAAGGAAATGTGTCATGTGTAAAGAGGCATCACATGAGAAATTGGTCAGCATATCCAATGGCTGTAAACGAATACGGGAGGCTAGCGAAATACGAAATTACCTTGTAGCAAAACCCATAAAACTGCTTCCAGCCAGAAGCGACTTTTTCTACCATGTTTAAAATAACAGCTACAAGAGGTACACCCATGCAACCTCACTCAAAAAACTCATAGAAGGAAACCCACCACAATCCTCACATGAAACTGGCAGTCCAGATGAGATTTTGACTCGTTCTCACTCAGCTGTGCATTCACGTCCAAATCCTGTAGATTCCAAAACTGTGACCTTCTCAAACTATACCATATGTGGCAATAAGTCATACAAATGCGACTTCACGAAGCTCCGTATATCTGAGTCAAATCGTGCCACCTTATTCTTAAAATCAGCAAACTTCATCCTGGACGATGTCTTTAATCGCATTTGTGACCTCCAGGCTGAGCATTCGGTTTTTGGAGCTGATTTGTACTACCACAAAAATTGCATGATTCAACTGGTGAACCACAAGAGATGAACCCCAAGCAGCATGCATGGAGTGATATTGTGTCCGAGTTAGAAGTGGGGCTAAAAAGTGCCAATGGTTATTAACTCTAAAAAGTGGCAATGGTTACGAACTCTCTTCAATTAGAGACCGATAGAATAGAGATCTTGATGAGGAGCATCAATTTTGATACAGAAATGTGAAGGTGTTTCTGGTGAGACAGTATGGAAGTACACCTAGTTCTCAGAATAAGGTGAAGATAGGTTCTCAGAAGTGATGGGTAAATGGAAAATCGCGTGAAAAAATTATTCATTTTCCATACGAAACAATAAAGGGCAAAGATACGTTCCACAACCTCACATAGACACACTATGCTAAAGATATAAGATAAGTAAAACATATTTTATAAGTACATAACAAAGCAGAAAGACCTGTAGTTATTTATATGAACATGCAAATTGTGCACAGTATAAAAGATATACAGATTTACTGTACAGTAAACAAATTAATGCACACTATTATGCGGTGGGCAACAGGCATACACTGGGACGTGCAAGGTGGCCACTGTTGCCAGATAAAGCGAATGTTTTTATTTTCATATGTATGGTACATTTTAAGATTTACACTAATTACAAGATGGTAGTAATTTAAATAAAAATGTACTTCATCTTTAAGATACTTGAAAGAACTTACCAGCTTACATGTACAGGATATTTTTTTATATTTATCATTTCTCTCATTCATCTATTCTGGCAACACTGATGTTGGCGGTGAGCACAAGGATGCAAACATTTTGCAGCCTCTGTATCAGCTGATGCACCCTCGCACGCTATTTCCCTGACAATATGATATCGAAAGTTTTGCTGCTTATTCTTAATGCTTTTTTTCCATTATCTTCATAATATCCGATCGCATTAAGTGGTAGAAGAGGAGGAAGATGCGGGAAAACGAACCCCTATCGGCAAACGTTTTACCGCTTCCGTATCAGCTGATGCTTATCACTATTCAGGCACAATATCTTATTCATAAAATATTTATTTACTCACTCTATTTGGGGTTTATCTAAATTTCAAGATTATTGTATGTATTATTAATATTCCTTAGTTCTAAACATTATTCTATATTCTTTACATATCTTCTTTTTGCTGCACGAAATCTAAACGTAAACAAAGTCAGCTGAGAGAAAAAGAAAACTATACAATTCGTTACAAAGAAAACGTATATCGGGGAAACTTAAATGAAATATATACATTCTCTACATGCTATTTCCCTGACGATATTATATTGAAAGTTTGTTTGCTGTTTGTTCTTAATGCTTTTTTTCAAATTTCTTCATAATAATCGATCGCATTAAGCGGTAGAAGAGGAGGAGGCTGCGGGAGAACGAACCTCTATCGGCAAACGTTTTGTCACACTTCCATATCAGCTGATGCACCCTCGCACGCTATTTTCCTGACGATGTTGCAAATTGTTCGCTTTTTCTGTGGTTTTTAACCATGAAATTGTAATAATGCCCCAAAAATATAATAGAAAAAAAAATACGAAATTCACCAATAATACCCATGCAAAAGAATTTGAAAAAAAAATTTCATTTTAGTAAACAATCGACCTCCTCGGAGGCACTTTTCCGCCCTCCTCCTCCTTTTCTACTGCTTAATGCTATCGGATATTATGAGGAAAATTGAAAAAAAGCATCAAGAACAAACAGCAAACAAATTTTCTAGATACTATCGTCAGGGAAATAGCGTGCGAGGATGCATCAGCTGATACAGAAGTAGCAAAACGTTTGCCGATAGAGGTACATGCTCCCGCATCCTCCTCCTCTTCTACCACTTAATGCAATCGAATATTATGAAGAAAATTGAAAAAAAGCATTAAGAACAAACAGCAAGCAAATTTTCTATATAATATCGTCAGGGAAATAGCGTGCGAGGGTGCATCAGCTGATACGGAAGTGTGACAAAACATTTCCCGACAGAGCTTCGTTCTCCATCCTCCTCCTCTTCTACCGCTTAAAGCGATTAAATTTTATGAAGAAAATTGAAAAAAAGCATTAAGAACAAACAGCAAACAAACTTTCGATATAATATCATCAGGGAAATAGCGTGTAGAGATATATATAGTAATCCCTCGTTTATCGCGGGGGTTCGGTTCGGGGACCGGCCGCGATAGGTGAATTTCCACCTTAAAACAATTTTTTTTTTTTTTTTTTTTTAAAGATGATTATGAAACCAGGATGGGCCTAAAATGATAGAATAAAACAGCCTTTATCAGGTTGTAAAGAGAAACAGAGATGGAGAGTGTAATGACCTGTCAGATGTGAAGGGATTATAAAAGATGTGTAATGAATATCCAGCTCTCTGCTGGGTTTTAATATACCTCTGCATTACTTTCATGATGTCTATTCCAAAAATTCTCCTTAGAAATTATTATTATTATTATTATTATTATTATTATTATGAATCTGTAAGTAAACAATTATTTTTACAATAAATAATGTAGTTTTGGTTGAATGAACAAGAGTTAATTAAAGATCTCTCTCTCTCTCATATTTAGAAATATGACCTGGCTTGGGAGATAGACCTTAGGTCCCAGAACACACCAGTCATGAACTACCCCCCCCCCCTCTCTCTCTCTCTCTCTCTCTCTCCTCTCTCTCTCTCTCTCTCTAACATTCTATTCTACCCAACCCCCCACACTCTCTTTGCCCCAGCAAACTAGGGAGGGGCAATGTACACAGTTATTAAAGTAAATAAACCAACATATGTACAAACAATGATGAGCCCTTAATAATAATAATAATAATAATAACAATAATAATAGTAATAATAATAATATAATAATAATAATAATAATAATAATAATAATAATAATAATAATAATAATAATAATAATAAAAATAATAATAATAATAATCTCCACAATCATCATCAAAGGAAAATTATTATCGCCAATAATAATAATTATAATAATAATAATAATAATAAAATAATAATAATAATAATAATAATAATAATAATAATAATAATATCTAAGGAGAATTATTGGAATAGACATCATGAAAGTAATGCAGAGGTATATTAAAACTCAGCAGAGAGCTGGATATTCATTTCGCATCTTTTATAATTCCTTCACATCTGACAGGTCATTACGCTCTCCATATCTGTTTCTGCTTTACAGCCTAATAAAGGCTGTCTTATTTTATCATTTTTGGCCCATCCTGGTATCACAATAATTTTTTTTTTCCTTTTTTTTTTATTTTTTTTTTTTTTTTTTTTTTTTTTTTTTTTTTAATCGCGATGCACTGAATCCGCAATAGGTGAACCGCGAAATAGCGAGGGATTACTGTATTTCATTTAAGTTTCCCAAATGTACGTTTTCTTTATAACAAATTGTATACCTTTCTTTTTCTCTCAGCTGACTTTGTTTATGTTTACATTTCGTGCAGCACGGTCGATATATAATGAAGATAGAATAATGTTCAGAACCAAGGAATATGAATAATACATACTATTATCTTGAAAATTAGATAAACCCCAAATAGAGTGAGTAAATAAATATTCTATGAGTAAGATATTGTGCCTGAAGTGATAAGCATCAGCTGATACGGAAGCGGCAAAACGTTGGCCGATAGGGGTTCGATTTCCCGCATCCTCCTCCTCTTCTACCGCTTAATGCGATCGGATATTATGAAGATAATGGAAAAAAGCATTAAGAACCAACAGCAAACAAACTTTCTATATAATATCATTAGGGAAATAGGGTGCGAGGGTGCATCAGCTGATACGGAGGCAGCAAATCGTTTGTATCCTCGTCCTCACCGCCACCATGCACGTCCCAGTCTATGCCTATTGCTCACCGCATAATAGAGTGCATTAATTTGTTTACTGTACAGT
Organism: Halocaridina rubra; assembly: GCA_037179515.1. Taxonomy (NCBI): domain Eukaryota; kingdom Metazoa; phylum Arthropoda; class Malacostraca; order Decapoda; family Atyidae; genus Halocaridina; species Halocaridina rubra. Next base: position 47,837 of record JAXCGZ010007661.1, read on the forward strand.
AAATCTGTATATCTTTTATACTGTACACTATTTGCATGTTAATATAAATAACTACAGGTCTTTCTGCTTCATGTACTTATAAAATATGTTTTACTTATCTTATATCTCTGGAATAGTGTGTCTATGGACGGATGTGGAACGAGATATGCCCTTTATCATTGTTTCCTATGGAAAATGACTCATTTTTTCACGCGATTTTCCATATGCCCTTCACTACTGAGAACCTATCTCCGCGATATTCTGAGTACTAGGTGTATATCGAAAATTTGTTTGCTGTTTGCTTCATGCTTTTTTTCAATTTTCTTCATAATATTCGATCGCATTAAGCGGTAGAATAGGAGGAGGATGCGGGAGAACGAACCTCTATCAGCAAACGTTTTGTCACACTTCCATATCTGCTGATGCACCCTCGCACGCTATTCCCCTGACGATATTCTATCGAAAGATTGTTTGCTGTTTGTTCTTAATGCTTTTTTTTAATTTTCTTCATACTATTCGACCGCATTAGGCGGTAGAAGAGGAGAAGGTTACGAGAGAGCGAACCTCTATTGGCAAACTTTTTGCTACTTCTGTATCAGCTGATGTACCGTCGCACGCTATTTCCCTGACAATATCATATTGAAAATATATTTGCTGTTTGTTCTTAATGCTTTTTTTCAATTTTCTTCATAATATGATAGCATTAAGTGGTAGAAGAAGAGGAGGATGACGGAAAAGTGCCTCCAAGGTGGTCGGTTTTTTTACTAAAATGCAAAATATTTTTTCGAATTTTTTTGCATAGGTGTTATTTGTGAATTTCGTATTTTTTTACTATTAATTTTTAGGGGCGTTATTACAATTTCGTGGTTAAAAAAAAAAACGAAAAAACGGACAAGGTATACTATTGATATTACATATCCTGATGAGGTTCGCAAGTCTTTGATGGCTTACAGTGTGCCATGTAACAGAGCAGAGGTTTTGGCAGAATTTATTTGATGTATTGACCCCATACAAGTGTGTGCCAGTGTGATAAGACAAAGTCTTAATAGTCGGGACTTTGATTTAGATGCTAGATTTGGGGATGTTGAAGATCTGAAACAGGCATACTTACACACACACTTCTTCTTCTTCGTCTACATCATTTCCCACTTTTATGTGGGGTCGATGTTTCTGGCCAGTTTTTTCCATTTGTTTCTGTCCCATACCTCATCACCCAACAAACCTTTAGACCTCAGGTCATCATTGATGCAATCCATCCACCTACGCTTTGGTCTCCCTCTACTTCTCCTACCCTGTGTATCCATTTCCATCACCCTCCTCCCAACATACAGTTCATCCCTCCTAACGACATGACCATACCATCTTAGTCTACTTTCTTGTATCTTATCTGATATTTCTCTAACTTTTGAGGTACCTCTAATTACCTCGTTTCTGATCTTATCGCTTCTTGTCACCCCACACATCCATCTCAACATCTTCATCTCTCCCACATCCAGTTTTTTCTCTTGTGTCTTCTTTCTTGCCCATGTCTCTGCTCCATACATCACTGTAGGCCTCACAACTGTCTTATGCACTTTATCCCTCAACTTAATCCCTATTCTCCTGTCGCACAGCACCCCAGACACTTTCTTCCAGTTCTTCCATCCCGCTTGTATTCTGTGGGTTATTTCTGACTCTAGGTCACCATCCTCTGCTACTGTTGATCCCAAATAATTGAACTTTTCAACTCTTTTCAACACCTTCCCCTGCAAACTGACCTCCCCATCCTCATCATCTCTCAACATCAAGTACTCTGTCTTCTTCCAGCTGATTTTCAGTCCTCTATCCTCCATCACTCTTCTCCACTCCTCAAGCTTCTCCTCCACTACCTCTCGTCTGTTGCTACACAGTACAATGTCATCTGCAAAGAGCATACACCATGGAGACTGATCTCTAATACACTGGGTTACTACATCCAAGACCATATCAAATAGATATGGACTCAAAGCAGACCCTTGATGCAGACCAGCATTTACTGAGAGACTTTTCGTCAAGCCCACACTGCTCTTAACATTTGCCTCTGCCCTCTCATACATATCTTGGATGATTCTTACATATTTCTGGGGACTCCCTATTCTCTAATACACCTCCACACCTCTTGACGTGGTACTCGATCATATGCCTTTTCCAGGTCAATAAAGACCACATGCAGTCCTTTCTGTTTCTCCCTATGCTTTTCCATCATTTGTCTCAAGGCAAATATGGCATCCACTGTCCCTCTTCCAGGCATGAAGCCAAACTATTCATCCCCAATTGTCGTTACCTCTCTGAGTCTCCTCTCTATGATCTTCTCCCATATCTTCATAGTATGACTTAACAACCTTATACCTCTATAGTATCCACACTGCTGAATGTCTCCCTTCCCTTTATAGACACAAACACCATAAATAATGGGTCAAAGAGCATTATAATAGCTGTTGTATATAACCCACCAAGGATCCAACATAGGTTAGAAGTTTATGAGGAAAGTCATATAGGTACTATCGAAGACATAAACTCAGTTGTTAACATTGCACAGGAGAGAATATGTAGGATTTTGATTATGGGAGATATTAATTATAGAGAGATAGATTGGATAAATCTTGACCGGCACAGTGGAGAGGACTCATTCGGAGCAAAATTCCTAGATTGTGTACAAGGAAATTTCCTACCCCAATATGCACTGGAATCAACGAGGGCCAGGGGTGGGGATGAGCCATCACTGCTTGATCTAGTATTCACAGATAATCTGTTGGATATTGAAAAAATTGAGTATGAACCACCAATTAAAGAAAGTGACCACTGTATGTTGTTGATAGAGTATATCATCAAAGATGTTCTGCCTGAAAGTAGAGGAGCTGAGGAGGACATGAGGAGGAACTGTCCGAAAGGAGATTACATAAAAAATAATGAGCTTTTTAGTTATTAATTGGAGGATCTTACTTGACAACAAATCTGTACAAAATATGTATGACATCTTTGGTGAGGAATATGGAAAGATAGTAAATTGCTACATATCTTCTACCAAAATAGGGGTTTTTCATGCCAGAGAGATATAGTTCAATAAGAAGTGTAAGAAAGCTAAGGAGTGGAGAGACAACTGCTGGAAAAGGTATAGGAAGAGAAAAAACATAAATGCCTGGCAGACTTATAAAAGAGCTAGAAATAATTACCAAAGTAAAAGAAGAGAGGCAGTGAGAAACTATGAAAGGGATATCACCAAGAAGGATAATGAGAATCCCAAACTTTTCCATAGCTTTATCAGTGGAAAATTGAAGGTCAAAAAACAGGTTTTAAAGTTAAAGAGAGTGGATGGAAACATCAATGAGACGGATGAAGAGATCTGCAAAAAATTGAATAAGGAGTTTCAGTCAGTAATACAGCAGAATATACCCCACCCCCTCAGATTGCATAGATAGGACCTCATGGGCCAGTATTAAAGAACATCATCTTTCCAGACACAGAGGTATGCAAAGTGCTGATGAAGTTAGATGACCATAAAGCTACAGGTCCTGATGATACATCCCCTTCTGTACTTAATAAATACGCTAATTCAATATCGGCGGCACTATGCATCATATGGAAAAGTCCCTGAATCTGGGGAGATTCCCAAATGCTGGAAGCAGGCAAACGTGGTATCTATCTTCAAAAAGGGAAGGAGGGATACAGCTATAAACTATAGGCCTGCATCCTTGACCAGCATAGTTTGCAAAGTTATGGAGAAACTACTAAGAAAACACATCTCTTCACTTGGAATCCTTCAACTTTTTGATAGTGAGACAACATGGCTTCAGAGAAGGCAGATCAGCAGAATACACACACACACAAATTATGTAACTCATTGCTTCAGCCACACTTTCACATTGGTGATCATGTTTACAGGTTCTGTAGGCATTGAAAGTCGATACTCCAGTTCACGGAGACCTTAGAAAAATGACGCTGCATCTTCTTAATCTCACCAGAACTCATCCATCCTAGTGACCGTATCATCATTCTCCTGGCTTGGATTTGCATGCACTCACTTTCATTCGCTACAGATTGATATAAGGTAATATCCAATTTCCCATGACATTTTTAACCGTTACTCCTGAATTTGGTAAGGGATTCTATTTCCTTTGGATAAAATCTTACAATAGGATATGTGATTGGAAACTTGCTATGAATACATAAGAATATTATTAAGAGGCATTACCCGCCATGCTATTCATGTCCAAACTTCCAAAATCGTGAGTTATTGTCAGAGTTATAATTCTATTTCCAACATACTCTTTGTGATAACAGAACTTCTAACATATTACTTGTTAGATAGGTAGAGGATTCAATTTTACTCAAACCTATTTGAAAATGAATAATCACTGACAGGTTACAATGAATATTCAACAGAGTGCGATATATGCAGAAACATTGCTTTTTTCCCCCTTGTAAACCATTCCTCTGCCATAAAGCATAAATTGCACAAAGAATAACCCCCAGGGATGTTGGTGCTGACAAAAATGCACTCCACAAATAACCTCATAGCAATGCCATGCATTAGAGCGACATCCCCACAAAAAAATAGACTTGCCATGCTGCAGGAAGACTCAAAAAAGAAAATTGAAATCCCCAAAATTGCTATTTTAAAGAAAGGACATGCAAAGTCAGCTAAAAAAAAAAAAAAAACTTTTAACATTCTTAACTACATGCCCAAAACATAAGACATCATTTATATGGTTAAGTAAAACAATATTTTTTTCTTGGTTTTGATGAGTGAATCAGCTTCAAAATACCTAATATGTAAATTCACATGTACAAGGGAAAAAGGGTTTACCCCTAAATTCAAAATACATCCCACAATCTGAATAATTTAAAAACATTAAGAATAGGCATGACATCAAAGGATTCACCGATTACAGATAATACATGCTTAAAACATAATTAAAAAGGCCTTTAGTAAAATCTAATCAACAGTAAAGATGACTATTCTGCAACAGTTACTAACTTTGATAGATATTTTTTACTGCACCTATGTCAGTCTTATATAGAATGTGAAAATCAGAGGTCATACCAAGTAAAGGAGACAATAACTTAGCCAAATATTTTGATAGAAAGGAAATAAACGTCTCAACTACACTACTTATATCTCTTGTAGGATCACATGGTTTATCAATCTTAACTAAGCTACACAAGTCTATGGGGGTGAAGACCTTGTACTTGCACATTTTTATCATATCAACTTTACCAACCATTATATGTACCACATGTTTATTAGATATCTAGGTACCTTAACACAACGTTGTTTTTTTATTTTCCAAAAGTATATTCATCACTAAAGAATTACAAAATTTTTGAAGTACAGTGACATATTTTTTATCAGTTATATCAGTTATCAATACTACATTCATTTTATATGTTGCTTTTAGTAATGTGTATGTTGATTATAAGTAACTTGAAAACTCTCTGTAAAAGCACATGTGTTGTGTGACTGAGTTTGAATCTGAATTCAGTGAGATGTCATTCTTTATCAGGAGATTATGAAATGTATTTAATTAAGTATTCACACTCATAAATACACAAACTACTCACTCACTTGTAGGGTTTCCCTTAAAGGAATAACTTTTTTTACAAGATTGCTTATAATATTTAAATTTTTAATTACTATTTGTCAAAGTCTTTCAAAATCAAGCTATTTTCTATTCCAATGAATGTAAAGTTTTGGGCAGCTGTGTTCCCACCACAATCATCTAAAGCTCCCCGAATTCAGTTAAGCTAGTTTTGATACAGCAATAACAAAAAAAAAAAAAAGTCGAAGCCTTCTTGGGAAAAAATTTAAAATTATATGGTTTCTGGATAGGATGCAATATTGATTAATCAGGATAAAAAAACAAAAAAGAATAAAGCTTAGTTTTATCATCATGTCTCAATAAATAAAAAATAAAATTTTGGGTCACTGAACTTCCCACAATTCATAATTCCCCTTTATGATGTTTAGTTTTAAGGTAACATACAAGTCTTAATGTATAGCTTGTGATCTCTATGCCAGTAGTTTCTATGGTCTATGACTCAATGCAACAACTACAGTAATGATTACTTTCCAGGTATTGGTGAATATCATACAATAAAATACTTATTCTCTAAACAAACCTTCATGAGATCAATTTGGTTAGTAATAATGTGTGATAAAATTCGTGATATGCAGCTGAGGATACATGAGTATACAAACGAAGTTTAGAGAAGCAGTAAAATTATTGTCAGGCAAGATCAGAATGGATCCGTACAGAACAACCATGTTACGAACAATCACAGATACGAATAAAAACCTACCCATTATTTACCCATGTATTAATGTATATTTTACTGTACTTTATTTTATTATTACAGTATCATTACTGTATCAATATTCATTAATACTATACTTAGTGTCTTTAGCCTAAGCACTGTACAATACTGCATATGTATGTAGAATACATTTTTTTTACCTAGACACAAGTTACTAACAATTCTATTTACGAACAGATTTCTGGAACATAACTCGGTCAAAAGTAGGGGAGTGTCTGCATATCACCATATTGCATGGGTTAAGTTAGATTATGTCAAGTCATTTAAGCTTACTTAATGGTAACATTAGGTTACATTACATAATTTCTTTTATGAACGTTTTTCAGGTATTGTAAGAACTGATATAATTCAGACTGAATATACTGTACATGCTTTTCACTTAGTTGGGGATACATTTAAAAGTTTTGCTGCTGAGCAACAGGTTTTTCTGCTGTTTTATATTGTAATCAAGGATCAGAGATCTTGACTTTCAGTAAGAAATACATTGTTCGCCAATACGTCAGTCTATAGGAATTGGAACTTGGGAATACGGTATACTAAAAGAAGGTTTATAAGACTACAAGATGTTCAAAACTTTTTAATGTACATCATAAAACACCACCAAAAACATATCGGTCACCTTGGAAGGTACACTAATGGCTTATGAAATTATACCAGACCATTTACTCTTCTAGTATCCAAATAAGTTTCTCAACAAAGCAAAGCAGGAGTTCTTGTGTTCTATTACTAATTTTCAAATAATATTCAGTTACTAGTTTACAAATTATAAGGGCAACTGGAAATTGACAAGGAGTGCGATGGCGATTCAGCCCCCCAGCATGATTCTAGGACAACACTAGTTCCCTAGTGGAAGCCTTCAGGGCAATGAAGAGAAACAGATTTTAAATTTCTAGATTATTCTAAACTGCATTTCTTAGGGTTTTTATTAATGATGCTGGGTTTGTTACTACAATAATGGTATTTTTGGAATGGTCTGAGGCTCAGTTTTTCATACAACTGCTGGGTAATAATAGGTAAAATGATTAGCTAATGTTCACATTATGGTTTACCAGTGGTTTTTGTAGCATTTTGAACATTTCTGATATTCAATTTTGTCAGAACTTATCAATTTTTTATATATCCTCACACATTTCTCCACCTGTTCTGACATAAAAAACGAGGGAGAGTCGAGGGGGGTGAAATCACAAAAATGAGCATTTTCTGACCAATATTATCTCCAGAAATCTACAAGAGGCTTAATGAATGGGGAGAGTTGTATAAGAAAAATAACAAAATCTAGCAATATTGCAGGAAAATTATCTTAAGAAATGTTGAAACCTAAAATAATGGGGACAAATTATCAGGAGAATATCACAAAACTAGCAATTTCCCAAGGAAATAATCTTGAAAAATATTTAATAGCCATCAAAGACCGCTGGCAAACAATATTTTTCTGAATGTGGGACTTCAGTTCCAACACTCCACTATACTAACTTAGATAACGTAATCTAATCTTACCTGGATTAAGATTCGTTTTATGCACCCTTTCAAGTTTTGGATACACAAAATATTTTCTGTTAAATTTCAATGTGCTTTGAATGAATATGATAATGGTTTTCCTCGGAATTCACTATACACTCAGATCGCTTTTTACGCGCTTTTAAAATACGCGAAATTGGAATAACGCCCCCCAAAAATAATAGAAAAAAATGTGAAATACACGACTAATGCCCGCACAATAAATTTGAAAAAAAAAAAAAAGTTTCATTTTAGTAAATAATCGACCGCCTAGGAGGCACTTTTCCGCCAAGCTGCCATGTGCTTCAGTGTCTCTTTATCCAGCTTACTGCGTGGGTATATCGCTTGTTCTAACTGTGTTTGTGTTAAGGTTTGTATTTCCAGTGCATTTTATTTTACAGATAATATACTGTACTATCATGGCCAATAAACGCCCAGGAAAAGACTGTGGAAGTGCTTCTATTCCCAAAAGAGCGAGAATGGCAATAAATCATGAAGAAAAACTTCAAGTGTTGGCCCATTATGAGCGTGGTGAGAGTACGGCAGCTATAAAACTGTCAATGCAACACAGTTAATGTACGTTGCGCACTATCCGTGAAAATGCGGATAGAATAAAGAAAAGTGCAAAAGCTGGAGTTAGTTTAACTTCGCTTAAGTCTTCATATTCTCGATTGGATATTATGGAGAGAATGGAGAAAATGCTATGTACGTGGATGAGCATTAAGAACAAACAGCAAACAAACTTGCTATATAATATCGTCAGGGAAAAAGCGTGCGAGAGCGCATCAGCTGATACGGAAGTGGCATCCTCCTCCTCTTCTATCGCTTAAGTTACATGCTCACCGCCACCATGCACGTCCCAGTGTATGCCTGTTGCCCACCGCATAATAGAGTATGTTAATTAGCTTGCTGTACAGTAAATCTGAATATCTTTTGTACTCTTAACTACAGTATTTTTTTCAATAAAAATAGCTGCAAGTCTTTCTGCTTTGTTATGTTCATGTAAAATATGTTTTACTTATCTTATATCTTTGGCATAGTGTGTCTATGTACGGTTCTGAAAAGTATCTATGCCCATTATCATTGCTTCTTATGAAAAATAACTTGATACATTACGCGATTTTTACATTACGCGTCACTTCTGAGAACCTACCTTTGCATTATTCCAAGAACTGGGTGTATTTTATGTTAGGGCATATGCTGGTGAACGGCAGTGGGTACTTAAATTATCTAATCTAACTAACCTACCCTAACTCAAATTTGAAGCCTTAGATTCCATAAGAGGTTGAACTTGGGTGTTTATATAGCAGCGTATTACAATCCAGGAAGGGTTGGAAATACCTGCACTGATTTCTTGGGTATGCTGTGGAAGGGGTGCATAAAACGAATCTTAACCCTAAGATAACTCAAACTTGAAGTCTTATATACCTTCATAGGGTAAATTTGGGTATTTAGGGCAGAGCAGTGCATATCAAGAAGCGGTGGTAGCGCTGATTTCTCCGATAGGCTATGAAAGGGGGTCATAACGATATTTACCTTTACAAGCAACAAGCATGTCAAGGATGGGATTATGTGCAACATTTATGAACGTTGGTATCACTGTGATCAAGAATGTTGTAAACTTAGACCCACTAAGTTCAGAACAATGGTATATATTCATGTCATGTATGCATGTAACAAATGTGTGATTACAAAGAGTTCAAGAATTAAGCAAAAGATATTTGACAGCGGACAGAAGGAGATAAATGAAAGAATCTCTCAACTTGAAAACTCAATGTCGACCTTGATCCAGGGACTCTATCAACAAGTGGAAATGCTATCTCTGATGTTCAAAAAAATCAAGAAACTCCTAGAAATGGATAAAGAAGAAGTAACAAAACCTACAGGTATGACCTACGCTGAGAAACTGAAGAAAAGTAAAAACATCCTAGTGATAAAATCGAGCACTGATGAGAAGAAAAGCTGAGAAGAAAAAAGAAATAAAGAAGAAAATAACAACACAAGGAAAAGTTGGAGCAAGCAAAGAGAGGCCCTGAGCCAGAAAAGAAAAAAATTAACATATCAGTAAATGTAAAAGGAAAACTTAAGCCCAAAATTAAGATATGTAATGTACCCAGCGATGATGATGATCTGATAGTGGGCATTAAATCTAAGAATCTATGGATAAATGACCTCATTAAAGATGATGAAGATTTCAAAATTATAATGAGACAGATCACTGGGCAAAATTGCAGCGTGCACTACATAATAAAGTGTACCACAGAAATAAGGAAACAAATCAACGCTAATGGAGATGCGATATACACGCAGTATGCAAGGAACAAGGTATTTGACTCCTGTAAGATTTATCAGTGTCTCAAATGTCAAGAATTTAATCATCGTGGAAAATACTGCAACAAAACCCAAGCATATGCAAAATGTGGAGAGAATCATAAGCTTGTAGATTGCACTTGCTCTACTGAAAAATGTGTAAACTGTACTAAGAAAGGACATAAGGATACAAATCACTGAACAAACAGAACTAAGTGCCCGATATATAATGAGGAACTATCAAGAATTATAAACAAGACTGACCATGGCCCTAATAAATGAGTTCAGATGTGATCTAATCATATACAGTCAGTAGGTGATAAAACTACAAAAATAAGAAACTTAATCAATGAAGAAAAATTAGATAAATGTATAATAACAGAAATATGACTTCAAAATAATATTAGTGACAGATAAAATATTAATGAATTAACGCCAAGCATAAACTATTTTTATCATATAAAAAGAGATGGAAAAATTGGTGGGGGAGTGGGTGTAGTTGTCTCAAAATCTTTTTCAAAAGAAGTGGTAAAAAAAAACGAGGGATTTTTGAAACATTTGAACATATTTACCTTGAAATAATGTGTAAAAATAAAGTAATAAAATTAATTACAATATACAGACCACCAACGATAAATGGAAATAAAATGGCAAAAGAATCTATAGAGGAATTTGGCACTTAATTATCTAGACAAGATACAAGACATGAAACAGACATATATTTGTGGGGATTTCAATTTGTGGATGGATACTATTAATAATAAATACACATGTGAATTTAATGAAATCCTTGATCTACATGACCATATAAATAGTGTTAATAAACCAACAACGAATTCAGAGCACATCACAGATTTAGTTACACATCACAAAGACCATAAAATAATAATAAAAAAAAAAAACATTGAAGTTTAACCAGACTGTACAATCTCACAAATTCACAAATGGATCACTCTCAGTGTAGACATAATTCAACCCAATGTCCTACATAAAACGAATAACCTATAGAGATAAAACAATTTGAAGCTGAAAATTTTGTAGAAAACTGTACAAGTCAAATAAGAAATATTGACATTAGATGTGAGTGCACTCGAAATTTATCAAACGAAATTAATGTATCATGAGTAAATTGCTACACTAGCAGATGCAAGAAAGTACTAAGTGATGGCTATAATGAGATTTGCCCCAAAATAGAGAAGCAAATAGCGATTAAAGCCAAAGAGAAATGGTTCAGTAATGAATTGTGAAAAGAAATAGAAGAAAATATGAAGACAAATGGAAAAGAACAAATAGTAAAGAATCAACAGCATTGTACAATAGAGCCAGAAATGACTATAACACGTTAACAGAGAAAATAAAACGAAAATACTATAATACTAAAACAAAGAAATACTGTATAGAAATCGCGAGTGCTAAAAAAAATATCTGGGTGACCTATTAGGCTTACAAAAAGATAAAGTGCTACCAGAAAATTATAGCAACTGTAAACATCTTGAATATGAATTTGTGAGGTTCTTTGAAGAAAAACAGACAAAATATATCGAAGACTTACAAATGAAAATTTTACAAATACTGTACTACTTTTATGCCCCAACAAGTATGCAAAAGATTTGAAAGATTCAAGGAAGTAAACATGGATGACTTAATAAGGGTCTTAAGTAGAACTAACTATACATGTTGCGATAATGATCCATTCCTTGTGACGTAAAGGATGCTAGTAATATTACTCTGCTACATTGTAATTATTCAAAGATAGTTAAAATGAGCTTAAAATAGGCAATATTTCCTCAAAGTGAAAAATTAGGTATCACCATACCTACCTACAAGGGAAAAGGAGATCAAAATGACTTAAGCTCCTATAGACCAATATCTAACCTATCTTATTTATCTAAAATAATAGAAATAATAGTCAGTGAACAGTTGTGGACCCAACTTAAAGAAATTAAGATCATACCTGAAAACCAATCAGCTTACAGAGAAAATAACTTGACTGAAACAACAATGTGTTCTACATTAATTGACATGATTCAAATAATAGAGGAAGGAAAATGTGGTATTCTAGTGATGCTTGATCTCAGCGCTGCATTTGACACTGTAGTACATGAGTATTTATTGAATGATTTGAAACTTATAGGCATTGATGATAATGTGTATAAATGGCTTGCAAGTTATTTGCAAAATAGAGAGGTTGTAGTTGTCATATCACACACTAAATAAGACACAAGAAAATTAACTAAAGGAGTTCCATAGGGTAGCGTGTTGGGTCTCACACTGTTTATTGTCTATACCATTGAACTATCTTGGATTCTTAAAAAACATAATGTTAATTTCAAACTGTATTCTGATGACACCCAATATTATTTCTCAGTGACAACTGTTCAGAATGTTACCGAAAAAAATTGAAGAAATAATGACTGATATTAGAAACCGGATGATCAAGAAGAAGTTTAAATTATATGCAAATAAAACAGAGTGTATGTTATTTGGAACTAATGCTCTTCTCAAAAACTATGAGAAATAGCAATATGTAGGACTAGTAACATGTAACATCAAAATAACTCCAGTAGTATGTAATTTAGGTGTCCTTATTGATAAAAATTTAACCATGAAAAATCAGGTATTAAAGACTGTTAAAACATGTAACTATCATCTAAGAAACATTGCATACATCAGAAAATACCTAAATGAAGACACACTAAAAATGCTAATTCACAGCTATATATTGTCAAGGTTACACTATTGTACTTCTCTCTATCATGGATTACAAAACATTCTACTGAAAAAACTACTAAGCAGCTAGATTGATTAAAAAAAACACTGTTAAGTGACAGAGTAACCCCAGCGCTGATTGAGCTACATTGGCTACCAGTAAAAGCCAGAAATGAGTTTAAAATTTGTTTGCTTGCGTATAAAGCTCTCAAGTATAAAGAACCAAAATACCTAAGTGAATGTTAGACTCCCTTTGGACTTGAAATTAACATAATGACACGTCATGCCAGTGAAAGACACAGACTGTTTTAACCCAGGGGAAACTGCAATATTGCTGAGAGATCATTTGGCTACAGTGCACCAAGAATCTATAATAAACTACCATTAATAATAGTGAGTGTTGGAAAATTTAAAAAGAGACTGAAAACATATATCTTTGGAAAATCATATGATCTTGACAGCAAAACTATTAAAGTAAAGGTTCAGTATAACTCCGGCGCCTTAATTCTACCCTCCTCAATAAGGTAACATTACCTTGCATTGGAAAAACCTAACCTGTTTAGGTTAGGTTATGCCAATACGAAGTAACTTTACCTTATTGAGAAGGGTAGAATTAAGGCGCCTGAGTTATACTGAACTTTTACCAAGATTATTCTAAACTATAGGAGAATAATTAGTTATTCTACAAAATATGGGGAAAAAAAAAAAAAGACGCAAAGACGAATAACCCCGCCAGAGCAGGGGCGGTGCCCCTGATAGGAGGGCCAAAACCACGACAGTATGTCTTTAAAATTTGAAGGCGTACATAAGATGAACCTTAATTCGTATTCTTGTACAAGGGGTTTTAATATTTTAATAGTGGGAACATAATTAGCAAACAAGTGATTAGTGGACTGGGAAAGAATCAGCCTCTATTGCAGAACACAAATATCTTTATCTGGAAAATGACATGAAAACCAAATACCTAATGATGTAAATACATTATTCCTGGTATGGTATTTGTGAAAATACAATTTAATACGGAAAAAATAACAGACTAGCGTTATAATAAACTCCTCTGAGATACGTAGGTTTCAAAGCTTCTTCTTCCATGTGCAGGACACGAAACTTGGGCAGTTTATAGGTCATGCCTAACTGTTCACGGGATACTGACATATAAAGAGTGTTAAGTACAAACAAACAAACATTTATTTCCATTTTGTACAATGGTTATTCAACATTAATAGTAACTTATAAGTAGACATGTAATTAAACTAATAAATAAGAGGGTTAGACATATAGTTAAATTAAATGTAGCTTTCATAGAAAATAATAATGCTGTAATAAAAATGTTAACAATAATGTTAATAATAAAGTAGTAAGTATGCCACTAGATACAGGATCGTTATTATCGGCATCATTACCATATTTGTTTTCCTTACAATGAGAATAATTAGTTCTTAATGAGCAGCAACTATTTGTCCAAAAGAAAACTATATAGTTTGCCTTTGAAAGCTGCGAAAGAGGATGCATTTTTAAGATGCTCTGGAATATTATTCCAGAGTGTTGGCCTTTTGATAGTGATCATCTTTGAACCTGCTTCTGTGTTTGTTCTGTGAATAAAGAGCTCACTGCTCTGTCTTGTGTTGGTTCCCCTTATATCCCTGACTGTTTTTAAATCAAATAACCAGCTAGGATAATGATGGTCCAAAATTTTGAATACAAAAACATAAATAGCATAAGCGACCTTGTTTTCTGCCCGCAGCCACCCAAGTAGAATATTAACCCTAAATAATGAACCTGTAAAGCATTACTTCTTCTCAAGTCTATGACTCACTGGTTTACAAACATTAAGTGTTGCAACAGATCAATTTTACAATAATTTACATGACATGAGTGATACAGCCCCTCGTGTACTTAAAAAATGCGCAAACTCAATATCAGTGGCACTAAGTATCATATTTAAAAAGTCATTGGAGTCAAGGGAGATTCCAAGATGCTGGAACAAGCAAACGTGATACCTATCTTCAAAAAGGGAAGGAGGGATACGGCTCTGAACTATATACCAGTTTCCTTGACCAGCATAGTTTGCAAAGTTATGGAGAAACTACTAAGGAAACATATCTCTCTTCACTTGGAATCCTTCAACTTTTTGTCAGTGAGGCAACATGGCTTCAGAGAAGGTAGATCAACAGTAATAAACTTATTAGAATTTTATGATGAGGTAAGACGAATCTTACAGGAAAGAGAGGGCTGGGCAGATTGCATATTCCTAGACTTCCAGGAAGCATTTGACACTGTTCCACATGGGAGACTTATTAGGAAGCTGCAAGCAATGGCTAGAATAGGTGGAAATGTCTTGGAATGGATAAAAACTTACTTAGAAGGAAGGGAACAGAGGGTTAGAGTAAGACACTCTGTCTGAATGGAGAAGAGTTGGTAGTGGAGTTCCACGGAGCTCAGTTTTAGGGCCACTTTTGTTCCTTGTATATGTAATTGACCTACCAGAGTCTGTAAATTCATTCATGAATATGTTTGCAGATGATGCAAAGATTGTGAAGAAAATAGGAAATGAGAACAATGGTAGAGAACTTCAGGAGGATCTAAATAGTCTGCATGAGTGGTCAGAAAAGTGGCTAATGAAATTCAATACTTCAAAAAGTAAGGTAATGAGAATGGGTACAAGTGCAAAAAGGCCCAAGCTTGACTACTCAGTAGCTGGAGTACAACTTCAAGAGACAGAAAATGAGAGAGATCTAGGAGTAAACATACTGGCAGATTTGTCTCCAGAAATACATATAAATGGCATAGTAAGGGCAGCATATGCCTTCTTATCAAATGTAAGGGTAGCTTTCAGACACATGGACAAGGAAATGTTCAGAAATATTTATGTAACCTATGTGAGGCCAAAACTCGAATATGCAGCCCCCTTTTGGAATCCTCACTTGAAGAAGCACATAGCTAAGCTTGAAAAAGTTCAAAGACATGCCACAAAACTGGTGCCAGAAATACGCAATCTCAGTTATGATGAGAGGCTGAGGGAATTAAACTTACCATCACTTGCAGCTAGAAGATTGAGGGGGGATATGATGACAGTCTTTAAATTCCTTCATGGTTTTGATAGAGTGGATAGGGATCGATATTTTAATATGGCTGGCTCTAGAACTAGAGGTCATAGTTTGAAGCTTGGTAAGAAAACTTCTTTGCAGGATGTAAGGAAATACTTTTTCAGTGTAAGAGTAGTTGATAATTGGAATTCGCTATGCGAGGAGGTAGTTAATGCTATCTCAATCCATAGTTTTAAGGACAGGTATGATAAGTATTACTAAGTAGAAAATGGAAGCGATCAGGAGACGGGAAGATACAAGCTTTGGCCTCTTTCCCATAAACACAATTGGGTAATCACAATTAGGTAATCACAGAGCTAAGGAATGGAGAGACAAATGCTGGAAAAGGTATAGGAGGATAAAAAAAAAACATAAATGCCTGGCAAACCTACAAAAGAGCAAGAAATGGTTACCTAAGTAAAAGGAGAGAGGCAGAGAGAGACTATGAATGGGACATCAGCAGGAAGGCTAAAGAAAATCCCAAGCTTTTCCGCAGCTTTATCAGAGGAAAACTGAAGGTAAAAGAATAGGTTTTAAGGCTTAAGAGAGCGGATGGAAGCATCACTAAGACAGATGAAGAGATCTACAAAGAATTGAACAAGGAGTTTCAGTCAGTATGTGCAGTAGAAAATACCCCACCCCCTCAGAGTGCAGAGATAGAAGCTCAAGGGCCGGTATTAGAGAACATCAGCCTTACAGCCACAGAGGTATGCAAAGCGCTGATGGAGTTAGATGTCCATAAAGCTACAGGTCCTGATGATATATCCCCTCATGTACTTAAAAAATGCATAAACTCAATATTAGTGGCACTAAGTATCATATTTAAAAGGTCACTGGAGTCAGGGGAGATTCCAAGATGCTGGAAACAAGCAAACGTGATACCTATCTTCAAAAGGGGAAGGAGGGATACGCCTCTAAACTAAAGAGCAGTTTCCTTGAACATAGTTTGCAAAGATATGGAGAAACTACTAAGGAAACATATCTCTCTTCATTTGGAGTCCTTCATCTTTTGTCAGTGAGACAACATGGCTTCAGAGAAGGTAGATCAACAGTAACAAAGTTATAAGAATTTTATGATGAGGTAAGCCGAATCTTACAGGAAAGAGAGGGCTGGGCAGATTGCATATTCCTAGACTTCCAGAAAATATTTGACAGTGTTCCACATGGGAGGCTTATTAAGAAGCTGCAAGTATTGGCTAGAATAGGTGGAAATGTCTTGGAATGGATAAAAACTTACTTAGAAGGAAGGGAACAGAGGGTTAGAGTAAGACACTCAGTGTCTGAATGGAGGAGAGTTATTAGTGGAGATCCACAGGGTTCAGTTTTAGGGCCACTTTTGTTCCTTGTATATGTAAATGACCTATCAGAGTCTGTAAATTCATTCATGAATATGTTTGCAGCAGATGCAAAGATTGTGAAAAAAAGTAAGAATCGAGAACAATGGTAGAGAACTTCAGGAAGATCTAAATAGTCTGCATGAGTGGTCAGAAATATGGCTAATGAAATTCAGTGCTTTAAAGTGTAAGGTAATGAGAATGGGTACAAGTGCAAGAAAGCCCAAGCTTGACTACTAGATGGCAGGAGTACAAATTCAAGAGACAGAGAATGAGTGAGATCTAGGAGTAAACATACTGGCAGATTTGTCTCCAGAAATACATATAAATGGCATAGTAAAGGCAGCATATGCTTTCTTATCAAATGCAAGAGTAGCCTTCAGGCACATGGACAAGGAAATGTTCAGAAATATTTATGTAACCTATGTGAGGCCAAAACTTGAATATGCAGCCCCCTTTTGGAATCCGCACTTGTAAAAGCACGTAGTTAAGCTTGAAAAAGCTCAAAGACATGCCACGAAACTGGTGCCAAAAAACTCAATCTCATTTATGATGAGAGGTTGAGGGAATTAGAATTACCATCACTTGCAGCTAGAAGAGTGAGGGGGGATATGGTGACAGTCTTTAAATTCCTTCATAGTTATGATAGAGTGGATAGGGATCGATATTTTGATATGGCTGGCTCTAGAACTAGAGGTCATAGTTTGAAGCTTCATAAGAAAACTTCCTTGCAGGATGTAAGGAAGTACTTTTTTAGTGTAAGAGTAGTTGATAATTGGAATTCACTAAGCGAGGAGGTAGTTAATGCTATCTCAATCCGTAGTTTTAAGGACAGGTATGATAAGTATCACTAAGTAGAAAATGGAAGCGACCAGGAGACGGGAAGATACGAGCTTTGGGCTCTTTCCCGTAAGCACAATTAGGTAATCACAGGTTCAGTTTCAGTGTATTCATGTATATGACCCAAGATAACTTATCTAAAAGCAATATAACAAATCATGCTTATCATCAGTAATTTTTATAAACATTGGCTTCCACATACGCCTCATTATCGATATTCTTAATAAAAACCAATTAACAAGCTTATTAGAACGGTGTTTTTCAATTAGTAATGCCAATATAAACAAGCCTTTGGGTGTTATTTAATTAGCTTATTAGAACGGCGTTTTTCAATTAGTAATGCCATATAAACAAGCCTTTAGGTGTTTTTTAATTAGTAATGCTAAGATAAACAAGCTTTTAAAATAAGGTTCTTTGATTAATAAGATTAACACAAAACAAGCCTATAAAGCTGCGTTTCTTGAAATAATAATGCAGTGATAAAGGGAAAATTGCAAGCAAAAATGTTAGACACAATTTACAAATGGAATAAGAGTATTGAGGAATCAGGGACTGTAAACTGCCAAGTAGAATTCTTAAACCCCAATGAAGTAGTTTGAGAAGAAAAAAACTACTATTTCAGGACAAACTCCAAAAGCAATACTTGCAGACTTTGGAGCTCAAAGAACCGGGACTTACATTTTGTCGACAGCGAAGAAAGTTCAGGCTAATTTAGAATTTGAGCTTTAAGGCCAAGCTCAAATTCTAATCTAACCTAACCTTTCATGGCTGTTGCTAAAAGGCAGGTTTCAACTCTTCAGAAGCTTCCAAACTTCTTCAACGACGTGTTTGCGAGGAAGCCAAGAGGCACAATCCCAGTTTTAAACTCAGAAATTTTACACTATCGTGAATGAAACTCTTGAAAGATGCTCTGTCGATATCCAAAGTGCTTAATTCCCTCAACTCTAGGAAATCACTTGGACTAGACAGACTGTATACATCCGAAAGTACTTCATAAGGAACTGACGAAGCCGTTACACATCATATATAATAACTCCTTGACTGAAGGCCAAGTACCTGGCTAATGAAAGAAAGTTATAATTACTACAATTTCAAAATAAAAAAAAAGTATCAGACGTGATTCTTCGTCTGATACCAGGATCAACTTGTTGGGGGTAAAGCTAGGGTGGATGAAAGAAGAAAAAGACATTGGTGTCTAGACGAAAACCTAGCCTAATAGAAACAACTAACTCAATGCCTATCATTATCAGAAGTATATTCCACCATCTTGATGAGAAAAAGTTTGTACCACTATACAAGACTCTGGTCAGATCACAGTTCGACTGTGCTAATGGAGTGTGGAGCCCTTTGAAAACAGATCATATATATTGTTGAAGGGGTCCAACGCAAAACAGCAAACCTATTACCTGGTTTAACAAACCTTTCATATCTAGGAAAAAAAAAATAAAAAAAATTAAATAAAATAAAAAAAATATATATATATATATATATATATATATATATATATATATATATATATATATATATATATATATATATATATATATATATAAACTACCTGGTTTAACAAACCTTTCATACCTAGGAAAAATAATAAGAAAATAAATTATATATATATATATATATATATATATATATATATATATATATATATATATATATATATATATATATATATATATATATATATATATATATATATATATATATATATATATATATATATATATATATATATATATATATATATGTGTGTGTGTGTGTGTGTGTGTGTGTGTGTGTGTGTGTGTGTGTGTGTGTTTGTGTGTGTGTATGATTACATAACTGTGCTTACGGGAAAGAACCCAAAGCTCGTAACTTCCCGTCTCCTGATCGGTTCCATTTTGTACTGAGTGATACTTATCATACTTGTCCTTAAAACTATGCATTGAGTTAGCATTAACTACTCCCTCGCTTAGAGAATTCCAATTACCAACTACTCTTACACTTAAAAAGTACTCCCTTACATCCTGCAAAGAAGTTTTCTTATGAAGCTTCAAACTATGACCTCAAATTCTAGAGCCAGCTATATTAAAATATGATCCCTATCCACTCTATCATAAGCATGAAGGAATTTAAAAGACTGTCACTATATCCCCCTCAATCTTCTATCTTCAAATGATTTTAAGTCTAATTCCCTCAGCCTCTCATCATAACTGGAATTGCGTTTTTTTGGCACCAGTTTTGTGGCATGTCTTTGAAATTTTTCAAGCTTAACTGCGTGCTTTTTCAAGTGCGGATTCCAAAAGGGGGCTGCATATTCAAGTTTTGGCCTTACATAGGTTACATAAGTATTTCTGAACATTTCCTTGTCCATGTGCCTGAAGGTTACCCTTACATTTGCTAAGAAAATATATGCTGCCCTTACTATGCCATTTATATGTATTTCTGGAGACAAATCTGCCAGTATGGTTACTCCTAGATCTCTCTCACTTTCTGTCTCTTGAAGCTGTACTCCTGCCACCTAGTAGTCAAGCTTGATACTTCTTGCACTTGTACCCATTTTCATTACCTTACATTTTGAAGTATTGAATTTCATTAGCCACTTCTCTGATCACTCATACAGACTATTTAGATCTTCCTGAAGTTCTCTACTATTGTCCTCATTTCCTACTTTCTTCACAATCTTTGCATCATCTGCAAGCATATTCATGAATGAATTTACAGACTCTGGTAGATCATTTACATATACAAGGAACAAAAATGGCCCTAATACTGAACCCTGTGGAACTCCACTAATAACTCTTCTCCATTCAGACACTGAGTGTCTTACTCTAACCCTCTCTCCCATTCTTTCTAAGTATGCTTTTATCCATTTCAAGATATTTCCACCTATTCTAGCCAATACTTGCAGCTTCTTAATAAGTCTCTCGTGTGGAACACTGTCAAATGCTTTCTGGAAGTCTAGGAATATGCAATCTCCCCAGCCCTCTCTTTCCTGTAAGATTCGGCTTGCCATATCATAATATTCTAATAAGTTTGTTACTGTTGATCTACCTTCTCTGAAGCCATGTTGTCTCACTGGCAAAAAGATGAAGGATTCCAAATGAAGAGAGATATGTTTCCTTAGTAGTTTCTCCATAACTTTGCAAACTATACTGGTCAAGGAAACTGGTTTATAGTTTGGAGCCATATCCCTCCTTCTCTGCAATCTGAGGGGGTGGGGTATTTTCTACTGTAAGTACTGACTGAAACTCCTTGTTCGATTCTTTCCAGATCTCTTCATCCATCTCAGTGATCCTTCCATCCTATGTAACTTTCCTCATAAACTTGTAGCCTATTTTGCTTCCTTGGTGAGTTATATACAACAGTTATTATAATGCTCTCTGACCCAGTATTTTGCGTACAAAAAGAAATTCCTTGAACTCACTTTCTATAGCAAAGTTTATTTCTTCAATCTGGATCTTTTCACTTATGAGTGGTGCTATCCCTCCACCAGTCCTCTCAGATCTTTCAACCCATAATATTCTGAAGCCCTTAGGAAAAACTGTGACGCTGTTTATGTCCTCACTCAACTTAGTCTCTGTAACTGCTACTGTATCTGCCTTACTGTTGTGAATTCTATCTTATAATTTTACTGCCTTACCACCTAATCCATCAGCATTTGTGTATAACAATCTTAATGAGGCCCCATCCCCTGATCTTCTGTCATTATCTTCTTCATCTCCCCTTTGTCTGAAAGAACTCTGAAATAAACATTTTTCTTCTCTTCTTCATTTCTTTCCTCATTTAACCATCTAGCCTCTTGCAACAAGATTTTATCCTTTCCATCTCTTCCTATGTTCTGTATCGTCTAATGAACACTTCTTTGAATTCTTTGAAGGTCTTTTAGACATTATTTCCTCATCAATATTTCTCTACATGTGTCCAGTCTCTTAAAGGTTACTTTAGTTGGTCTCTGCTTTCCCTCCCTAGAATATTTACCTAGTTGATGAATGTTTACAATATCCTCGGGACCACAAACTTCTCCAAGTTTTCTTATTAGGTCTACAACCCTAGCTTTGTTTTCTTCAAGTCTCCCCCTGCCATGTTGGCTTCTGGGATGCTTATGCCTGATATTACCACTGTCTTCTCTTTATCAAGTGCCTGTTTAATCAGTGGATTTGCCCTTTCCATCACAACATCTTTCATTTTTTCGATTACTGTTCATTTATAGTCAACTGTTTGTATGTTTTCCAGTGCCACCACCATCACAGCCTCTTTTACTGCCACATTCCCCTTTAGTGCATCAGCAAAAGCACTTTTCATGGCATCATGTTCCGTATTCAGCTCCTGATTTCCTTAATCTGGACAGTCCAAGCTGCAATCTCGTCTCTCTCAGAAGAGAGCAGTGAACTAACATTCAATTCTGTGTGTGTGATTACCTAATTGATTACCTAATTGTGTTTACGGGAAAGAGCCCAAAGCTCGTATCTTCCCGTCTCCTGATCGGTTCCATTTTATACTTAGTGATACTTATCATACCTGTCCTTAAAATGTGTGATTACCTAATTGTGTTTACGGGAAAGAGCCCAAAGCTCGTATCTTCCCGTCTCCTGATCGGTTCCATTTTTAGACTTAGTGATACTTATCATACCTGTCCTTAAAACTATGGATTGAGGTAGCATTAACTACCTCCTCGCTTAGCCAATTCCAATTATCAACTACTCTTACACTGAAAAAGTATTTCCTTACATCCTGCAAACAAGTTTTCTTCCGAAGCTTCAAACTATGTGTGGGTGTGTGTGTGTGTGTTTGTGTGTGTGTGTGTGCATGTGTGAGTGTGTGTGGGGGGGGGTATGTGTGTGTGTGTGTGTTCCAGGTCGGTTCCATTTTTGTACTCAGTGATACTTATCATACTTGTCCTTAAAAGTATGGATTGAATTAGCACAAACTACCTTCTCGCTTACCTAATTACAATCATCAGTTACTCTCATGCTTAAAAAAAAAAAAAAAACACTTCCTTACATCCTGCAAAGACGTTTTCTTACGAAGCCTCAAACTATGACCTCTAGTTCTAGAGCCAGCTATATCAAAATAACAATCCCTATCCACTCTGTCATAACCATGAAGGAATTTAAAAGCCTTCAACATATCGCCCTTATTCTTCTAGCTTCAAGTGATGATAAGTCTAATTCCCTTAACCTCTCCTCATAACTGAGATTGCGTATTTCTGTCACCAGTTTCGTGTTATATCTTTGAACTTTTCCGGCTTATTCGTGTGCTTCTTCGGTGTAAATTCCAAAAGGAGGCTGCATATTCAAGCTTTGGCCTCACATAAGTTTCATATATATCTGAACAGTTGTTTGCCTATGTGTCTGAAGGCTACCATTACATTTGCTAAGAAAGCATATGCTGCCCTTACTATGCCATTTATATGCATTTCCGGAGACAAATCTGCTAGTATGTTACTTCTATATTTCACTCATTCTCCGTCTCTTGATGTTCTGTCCCTGCTATTGAGTATCCAAGCTTGGACCTTCTCGCACTTGTACTCATTCAAATTACCATACATTTTGAAGTATCTAATTTAATTAGCCACTTTTCTGCCACTTATGCAGACTATTTAGGTCTTCCCGAAGTTCTTTACCATTGTTCTCGATTCTTACTTTCTTCACAATCTCTGCATCATCTGCAAACATACTCAAAAATGAGCTTACAGACTCTGATAGGTCATTCACATATACAAGGAGCAAAAGTGGCCTTAAAACTTAACCCTGTGGAACCCCACTACTATCCCTTCTCCGTGCAGACATGGCTGTATATGTGTGTGTGTGTATAAAAAGTTGTCACAGTTACAAAAATATATATTTTTATTATCATTCTCTAATGATGACACAAGGCTGTGTTTAGAGAGTTGGTATCGATATACATTCCTTGGATGGAAAAGAACTTCGTGACTCCAGACTGTGCCAAAATTAGCCGACATTAAGGATCAATATTTACACAAAAACTTCCGTTTCTTAAATATCTTAATTAGAAAACACAAATTCGATCATAACGTTATGTCTTTGTAAAATTCACCTCAGCTTACCTTATACGATGAAGTTTTACTGCGTTATCTATTTGATTGCAACTAAAATATTGTTATCTTAATAGTTATCGCATTATCAGTAAATTCAGTCTTTGCGTTCATGAGTAACTTATCTCGTTATTTAAACAAAACTTGTGGAATACTCGTATTATCTAATTCTCCTCCCCCGGCAGAATGGGGACATTGTTTTCGAATTACTAAGTTTCATATTTTTTCAATGGTAAATATATCTCAAATAATTTTTAATTTCTTGTCACTGGTGAGCACGCGAGTGTGCAATCTTTACAAACAAAGGAATGAAAACAATACTGAAATTACGGAGAAGCTAAGAAAATACAATAAATGTGCTAGTGCTCTCTACCCAATAATGAAAGATACGAATGTTTCTAAAGACGTCATTCGAGCAAATATTTGAAAATGATGTATGGATCAGAGAGCGGAATCATAACAAATAAAAATAAAGAGTAGGCCCCAAGCCTAAGAGATGAATCCCTTAAGAACTATTGTAAAGAAAACAAGAAGAGACAAAATAGGTAGCAAAACTATAAGGAGAATGGTTAGAGTGGCTTCTGTGTGGAACAAAATTGAAAAGGAAGAGTCGAGATGGATGGGACATCTGGTGAAATTGGCTGAGAATCGAATAACCAAGAGGAGATGGAACTGGACATCAGATGGATGCAAAACTAGAGGTAGAGATACACGACTTTCCAACAATAGAAGAGTTAAGAAGAAGAAGAATTTTCGAAGATAAAAGAAAATGGAAAAGACGATTGATCTCACTGACAAACTAAAATGTCAATCTAGGAGTAATAAGAAAAAGAAAATACAAATTGTCTTGAATCATCAAATACTACGAGACTTTCGAAAGATTTTAATGATTGAAATTGTACATAGCTAGCTCATTTTTATATATAATTTTTGTTAACATAATATGATTATATACATGTATACAAATAAGGAATTACCTAATTGTGCTCACGGGAAAGAGATCCATGCTCATATCTCCCCATCTCCAGGTCGGTTCCATTTTTGTGGTTAGTGATACTTATCATACTTGTCCTTAAAACTATAGATTGAATTAGCATTAACTACCTCCTCGCTTAGCATATTCCAATTACACACACACACACACACACACACACACACACACACACACACACACACACACACACACACACACACACACACACGCACAAGTTCAAAGACATGCCACGAAACTGGTGCCAGAAATACGCAATCTCAGTTATGATGAGAGGCTGAGGGAATTAGACTTACCATCACTCGAAGCTAGAAGAGTGAGGGGGGGATATGGTGACAGTCTTTAAATTCCTTCATGGTTATGATAGAGTGGATAGGGATCGATATTTTGATATGGCTGGCTCTAGAACTAGAGGTCATAGTTTGAAGCTTCATAAGAAAACTTCTTTGCAGGATGTAAGGAAATACTTTTTCAGTGTAAGAGTAGTTGATAATTGGAATTGGCTAAGCGAGGAGGTAGTTAATGCTATCTCAATCCATAGTTTTAAGGACAGGTATGATAAGTATGACTAAGTCTAAAATGGAACCGATGAGGAGACGGGAAGATACGAGCTTTGGGCTCTTTCTCGTAAACACAATTAGGTAATCACAGTTAGGTAATCACACACATGGTTATGATAGAGTGGATAGGGATCGATATTTTGATATGGCTGGCTCTAGATCTAGAGGTCATAGTTTGAAGCTTCGTAAAAAAACTTCTTTGCAGGATGTAAGGAAATACTTTTTCAGTGTAAGAGTAGTTGATAATTGGAATTCGCTAAGCGAGGAGGTAGTTAATGCTATCTCAATCCATAGTTTTAAGGACAGGTATGATAAGTATCACTAAGTATAAAATGGAAGCGATCAGGAGAAGGGAAGATACGAACTTTGGGCTCTTTCCCGTAAACACAATTAGGTAATCACAATTAGGTAATCACGCACATATATATATATATATATATATATATATATATATATATATATATATATATATATATATATATATATATATATATATATATATATATATATATATATATATATATATATACAATTTCATCTTGGTAAGTAAATAAGTCACAAATGCCGAAACATGTTGTATGCGCCTTGGCACAGTAATTATGTGTCATAGGTTCGAGTTCCGGTCGGTGTACAATATGATTCATGTTTTCACATATGGTAATGTGCTTATTTGATTATATATATATATATATATATATATATATATATATATATATATATATATATATATATATATATATATATATATATATATATATGTATTTATATATATATATATATATATATATATATATATATATATATATATATATATACACACACACACCTGAGGGAGATGGCCTAGAATACTTCCTCCGTGTTCCCCTGCGTGCCATAAGAGTTGACTAAATGGGGGCGGAACGAAGGGACTGGGAATCCCCTCCTCTGTATTTTCTTTTCCAAAAGAGCCAAGAATAGTTTGCCTTAACTCAGCCACTCCCCTTATAAGGGGAAAACGGCTCATTTATATATATATATATATATATATATATATATATATATATATATATATATATATATATATATATATATATATATATGAGCCTATTACTGTAAGTAAGGGAACTAGTATATAAGTGCCTTAGCTATATACGTTTTTCACATCCTAGTTCGACAAAGCCACTTAAAGCAATTTCATGGCTTTTTCGGACTGGGAAGTGAGGGCATGTATAGCTAAAGTACTTCTATATTGGTTCCATTATTTAGAGCAGTGGTTCTCAACCTTTTTTTACCCATGGACCTATTTTATTTTATTTTTATTTTTTAGGACCCCTTCACAGCTATTCGACGAAAGCTTATTCTATTTTTTACTAACAAAATGTAATGGGATTTTATTAATAATTATAGAAATAGTAAAAGATTATGCTTTATTTTGAATGAAAACTAATTTAATGCAAATAAATTATTTTACAATTAAATTCTATGGAGCATTTATGCACACTAGTAAAGAATACATAATAAACCATATTAAGATAAGTGTTTCATTAGGAGAAAAGATACAGATTTATTCAATGAGATCCCTGTGGTTGTATGCTGCTCCTCAGCGAGTTTTTTTCATATCTGGTTCCATCGATGTTAATGATAGTCGAAGATCACCTCTTTTCACAATGTCAAGTCTGTTACGAAATATTGATAACAACTGAGAAACAATAAAGTAGAGCTGTGCTTTATCATATAGTAATGGGTACTTTGTAGCAATATCATTTGTTTTCCATATATTATACTTCCCATCTCTGAATTTTCCACGCATTATTTCATCACTATGTAATTCAAAAAGCGGCTCCTGCACAGAAATGTCCACATCGGCAACATTAACTTCGAAAGGAATTGTCATCCAAGTTGGAATATCCATCATGAATAAGTCACTAACCGAGTTTGCATATCTTCGTGTATATTTTCCAAATATTCACTATATAATGCAAGGTCTTCATCGTGCAAATCGCTGCTAATAGAGGCCAAACAAGGAAACTGTTCAATTGCACGACGACGCCTCATATTATTTTTTGTACAAAACTGTAGTTTTCTCAGAAAAGCAACAATAGCGCCTTTACTAGATATGAGATCAGAATCTTTACCTTGGAGCTGTTTATTAAGCTAATTTAATTTTTCAAATATATCTGATAAGTAAAATACATCACATTTAGTTGCAAGCAGTTGTTCTCCAAGTTGCGTGTTAGCAAGAAATGAAACAATAAAATCCCAAAGTACAATAAAACGTTGAAAACAATTCCCCTTTGATAGCCACCTCACTTCTGTATGTAATACAAGACGCTTAAACTCTTCTCCATTTTTATTACATAATTGACGAAAAAGGTGGTCTCGGGGAGAGACTTTGATTTGATAGGATTAACCACTTTTATCACCACAGTAAGGGCATCATGCAGACGTCCACTCAATTTCTTTGCAACTAAGTGTTGACGGTGTATCACACAGTGAATACAAAATACTTCGGGGACAGCTTTTTTCAAATGGGCAATAAAACCATTGTATCAACCAGTCATAGATGGTGCACCATCAGTAGCACATGCAATTATATTTTTAAGTGGAATATTTTTTTTCCATTGAAATAAGCAACAACTTCAATAAAAATTGTTTCACCTTTTGTGTCTGTCCTAAAGACTCCTAGCCAAGAGCATTTCCTCTCTGGATCCTTTATCAACTTTAAAGCTCACATATGCTAATAGAATGGCTTCATTATCTCTTAAGGTAGATTCATCAAGTTGAAGGGAAAACTGCTTTACTCGCAAATTAGCTATTAATTGTTTTTCTATATCCTCTGCCATTTCATCAATGCGTCGTGACACAGTTTCTTAAAGGGATGGAATTAGTAATTTCACTTGCGTTTTGTTTCATAACTGATGAAATTATAACAAACAAAGCTGGTAAAATTACTGTTTCACCAATATTATGGAGTGTTCCAGCCTTTGCTATTATCCTGCTAATTCATAAGATGCCAGTAAACCATCCCTCATTTTACTCACTTTGTTATTAAACAGTTTTTCTTGCTTGGAAATCATCACGAAGTTTTTTTTTAAGTACTCTACTGGTTGATTTTTCTTCCTTTTGTGCTTCGTTTCTAGATGGATTTTTAGTTTACAAGGTTTCATACTATTATTTGAAAGAACATCCATACATATGAGGCACATTGGTTTCGAATATTCAACAGAATACTGTCGGCACTTCTTCTTACTTGGAGCAGCCATGGGTTGTCTGTAAAAAAAAATAATAATTTATATAGCTGTTACAACATTAATTACAGTTTATAGTTAACAACTATAAAAACTGCTAAGAAATTAAAAGATATTTTCCTAAAATAAAACACATATTTACAAAATACAGTGCATAATGTCAAGGTAAATAAAAGTTTTTTAGTTAAAATAACTGTTAAATAAATAAAATAAAAAAGCTTCAAGTCATTGATTATTGTTATTAAATTTATTCCATTATGATCACTATTGATATCTTTATATTTCTCAAAGCTTTTATATATATATATATATATATATATATATATATATATATATATATATATATATATATATATATATATATATATATATATATATATATATATATATATATATATATATATATATATATATATATATATCAGATAACTACCAAGTTATAAATTGAAGTTTCAAATATGTATTAAAACGGGGAAATATTTAACCATTTTTTCCTACAGTCTTTCAAATTGGAAAAAATATTTTAATACTGAAGAGGAGAATTTCAGAAAAATTGACGTAAGTATGTATGTAGTAGGAACCTTTCAATATCTCTTACCTTGTCACGATGGAGTTCAATATAAAACTAAAGTGAACTGTTTGTTGTTGTTGTTTGAGATTAAAGCCAAGGTCAAAGAGACTGCGCTTATCGAGGAAGGATTAATGGCATGAAGATCTCCTGTAGCAGGGAAAATTTCCGGTACAATTATTAACTCTCATTGCCTATAAAAGTCGACACGGGCCCTTGTCCAAAGGACGGCCCGTAGGGCCGTCCTTTGGACAAGGGCCCGTGTCGACTTTTATAGGCAATGAGAGTTAATAATTGTACCGGAAATTTTTCCTGCTACAGGAGATCTTCATGCCATTAATCCTTCCTCGATAAGCGCAGTCTCTTTGACCTTTGTCGTTGCCTATCAAAGGTCAGAGACCGCGCTAAGGAAGGTGGATATTTGCCCTGAAAATAAACGTTAAAATTCGCCGCCTGCTCCCTGAGAAAAGATAAAAGATTTTCACCTTCGTTTGTTCTTGCCACTGACAAATGGGTGAGTAGATTGGCAAAAGGGAATTATAAAAAAAATAAAGTGAGAGAGAATCATTCATATATATTCTCTACTTATTTCAATATGGTGTACATTACAATGGGAATTTATTTTTAGTAATGAAAACCGTTCTGAAGTGGAATTGCTTCATGGGCCACCAAAATATCACTGTGGACCCCCAATTTGTTATATTTTGTCTGTGGACCCCCAGGAATATTACATGGATCCCCCCCAGGGTCCATGTGGACCCCGGTTGAGAACCACTGATTTAGAGAATTAACCTTCTTTTTAGTTGGCATATAAAGGGTTAATAATAATAATAAAAATAATAATAATAATAATAATAATAATAATAATAATAATAATAATAATATTAATAATAATAATAATAATAATAATAATAATAATAATAATAATAATAATAATAATAATAATAATAATAATAATAAGCTAGAAATCTCAAGTGGCGTCTCTGTTCTTTGAACCAAGACCACAATTGGCGCCCAAACTGGCGTTCTTTAAGC
Source organism: Halocaridina rubra (assembly GCA_037179515.1). Classification (NCBI taxonomy): domain Eukaryota; kingdom Metazoa; phylum Arthropoda; class Malacostraca; order Decapoda; family Atyidae; genus Halocaridina; species Halocaridina rubra. Next base: position 78,346 of record JAXCGZ010007661.1, read on the forward strand.
GCCCCCACACCATAGGTAATCGGGTGTTCCCCCCCTTCTCTGGAAACCTATTGGTGGAGGCACGACCAAGAAACTATGCCGCGCAATCTCTTTGTATGTTCGAATGACCCGAGGTGATAAAAAGGGTCAACCAGCGACCAAGGGGATTAGAGTATTGTGGGCGCCAATACAGACAGCATTACGTTAAGGGGACGGGGGCATTGATGCCTAAAGGTACTTTGTAACATCTAATTAAATTAAGTGTTAAGTATCTTCGCATATCTATTATCACCTTGCACGAGCGAGACCTGGCCTGTAGTGTAGACAATATCTATACGACAATAATAATAACAATAATGACAATACTAAAAATAACAATAATAATAATGATAATAATAATAATAATAATAATAATAATAATAATAATAATAATAATAATAATAATAATAATGATAATAATAATAACAATAATGACAATACTAATAATAATAATAATAATAATAATAATAATAATAATAATAATAATAATAATAATAATAATAATAATAATATTAATAATAATGATGATAATAATAATAATTATTATTTTTATTATTATTATTATTATTGTTATTATTATTATTATTATTATTATTATTATTATTATTATTATTATTATTATCATTATTATTATTATTATTATTATTATTATTATTATTATTATTATTATTATTATTATTATTATCATTATTACTAATAATAATAATAATAATAATAATAATAATAATAATAATAATAATAATAATAATAATAATAATAATAATAGTAGTAGATATGAATGTTCTGAGATGGTTTGGCCATGTGGAAAGGATGGATGATGAAAGACTGCTGAAAAAGGTGATGAATGCGAGAGTTGATGGGAGAAATGCTAGAGGGAGACCTAGGTTTGGGTGGATGGATGGAGTAAGGAGAACCCTGAATGATAGGAGGATGGATGTGAGGGAAGCAAGTGAGCGTGCTAGGAATAGGATTGAATGGCGAGCGATTGTGACGCAGCTTTGATGGGCATCTGCTGTTACCACGGGGCTGCATCTTACAGAGGTAGCCTTGTAGTAGGGGCAGTAGGGGAGTTGGCGGTTGTGAAGCAACACAGTTTGTGGAAGAGCCGGGAGGATGGGCTGTGGCACTCCAGTAGTGCCATCTGAACGGTCGCTAGCTCCCTCGTCATTGCCCATAGAGCAAAGTAATCCCCCTTATTGTTTTCTTTTTTTATGTCGGCTACCCCCCAATTAAAGGGGGAAACGGGCAAGGTAGATAGATAATAGAGTTATTATTATTATTATTATTATTATTATTATTATTATTATTATTATTATTATTATTATTATTATTATTATTATTATTATTATTATTATTATTATTACTATTATTATCATTATCATTATTATTATTATTATTATTATTATTATTAGTAGTAGTAGTAGTAGTAGTAGTAGTAGTAGTAGTAGTAGTAGTAGTAGTACTGCTATAATGATGATGATAATAATAATAATAATAATAATAATAATAATAATAATAATAATAATAATAATAACATTTAATAATAATACTGACTGTAATTCCCCTTGTCATATTTAACTAACACCTTACTCTTCAACTTTATAATCCATCACGCTATATTGAATTTAATTTCGTCTCACAAAATAACTTTTACATTTTCTATCAAGGAATTCAAAAAAATTACGTTTTCTATAAATATGATATGCTGAGACTATAATAAGAACATAATGTATTCGCTTATGTAACTATTTCATTATTTAAAACAAAACAGTCTAAAATTTTTTTATCTCAAGCATAGTTTATCATAACATTTATCTATCTATCTATCTATCTATCTATCTATGTATACTTTAATGAGTATCTTTATTCTATTCCTCAATTTCTAAAATAAAATTTCTACACCCAGGTAGGTGTTTCGGTCTGTGTGTGGGATCAATCCGACAATTAATCCTTAATTCTCTGTTGTATATGTATCTTAATGTACAACATCGTTAAATGCACCATTTTTTGGCATATGTGTCCTAATTACTTACCAAGATGAAATTGAATATATATATATATATATATATATATATATATATATATATATATATATATATATATATATATATATATATATATATATATATAATATATATATATATATATATATATATATATATATATATATATATATATATATATATATATATATATATATATATATATATATATATTCTTTCAAATATATCTTGTTATATATGATCGCTGTATTTGCATTTTCTATCTTTGTATTTAATTTTTGTCCATGCTTCTTATTATTTTCTTCTCAATCTTATTCAAAGAATAATATTGGATTCATGACGTTCCGCATAGCTCTATACGTGCTCCTTTGCCCGCTTCTCTATGTCTACTGTCAACTACTGTACTTTCGTAGTAACTTCCTCTCTTTTTGGCTTCAACCAATAGTTCTGGGCGGAGAGATTATTAGGTATCTCCACTTCTTTCTGGTCCTAAAAAGGCTCTGTGCATTTCATTTAGTAGCATTTCTATCATCTCTCTCTCTCTCTCTCTCTCTCTCTCTCTCTCTCTCTCTCTCTCTCTCTCTCTCTCTCTCTCTCTCTCTCTCTCTCTCTCTCTCTCTCTCTCTTCTCTCTCTCTCTCTCTCTCTCTCTCTCTCTCTCTCTCTCTCTCTCTCTCTCTCTCTCTCTCTCTCTCTCTCTCTCTCTCTCTCTCTCTCTCTCTCTCTCTTCATTAGGACGGGTTTAGATAAGAAATGTTAGTTAAACCAAAACTTAAGAGTTCCTTTTGGTCTTGAGTTAACTCATGGTTTGCAAAGTTAAGATTTCTTTTTTTTTTTTTTTTGGGGGGGGGCTTCGGCATCCGCGCATTTCCACCATTTAGTGCTATAAGTTTTTTGATAGTGTGAGACTGCCTCTGTATAGCATTTACCATAGAGGTATGAGAGTTATGTATTAATATTTATCCTCGAAGTTTCATGTATGTTACATTCCTCATATATATATATATATATATATATATATATATATATATATATATATATATATATATATATATATATATATATATATATATATATATATATATATATATATATATATATATATATATATATATATATATATATATATATATATATATATACATATATATATATATATATATATATATATATATATATATATATATATATATATATATATATATATATATATATATATATATATGTATATATATATATATATATATATATATATATATATATATATATATATATATATATATATATATATATATATATATATATATATATATAATATATATAATTTTTTTTTTAAGAGTGTGACACCGGGACAGGCAGAAACTGCCTTCATCAATAAATGCCCGGGCACGAGAACATACCAAGACGAAGGAAAAGAAAAAGTTAAGGGCAAGGCAGAGATGAAGTAATGTCACACAAAGGAAAACGACAGACAGAAAAAAACAGTCAAAGTACAGAGGACCAAGATATATGGAGGACTAGGCTCTGAGATGACGATAGATCTGCTTTTGAAGGATGAAAGGTCATAAGAATTAGGAAAGACAGAAGGAGGAAGAGAGTTCCAGAGTCTGGAGGTAGATGGGAAGAAGCAGTCATTGCACCGACCAATCCTCGAGCTACAAATCTCCACACAGTACTTGTGAGATGAGGCTGCTTGGCGAGTGTTATGCTGCCTAGGCAGTGGAGGAGCGATGCAACTCGCCAACTAATCAGAGCAGCAATGGGAGTAGTAGCGATAGAAAAGCGAAAGGGAAGATACCTTACGGCGAAGAGAGAGAGAATCCAGGTTAGAAGTAAGAGAAGGATCATTAATGAGTCTGACTGCCTTAGATTCAACCCTATCAAGAAAATAAGTAAAGGAAGAAGCACCCCAGATGTGTGAGCAGCATTCTAAGCAGGGACGGATAAGACCTTTGTAAATTTTAAGTAACTGCAATAAGGAAAAGTAATGACGAAAACGAAACGAAACTCCCAATTTTTTGGATGAAGATTTAGAAATTTGGATTATGTGATTCCTCCAAGACAAGTTAGAGGCTCTATGGATTCCTAATATATTGATAGAGTTAAGAGGGTAAATTTCATTAGTTTCGAAGACAATAGGGTTATCAGGAGAAGAAGAAGATAAAGAGATAGCCAGGAACTGTGTCTTGGAGGCATTGAATTTAACTAAATTTTGAGTGCCCCATTCAGATACTCTCTGCAAATCGGAGTTAAGAGTAGAAGAAAGAGTGATACGAGATTGATTACGAGTAACAGGTGAAGGTTGTGAAGAAAAGGCAGAGAAAAAGTGAAGGGTAGAATCATCAGCAAAGGCATGAAGAAGAGAGGAAGATGGGGATTGAAGAAGATCATTGATGAAGAGAAGGAAGAGAGTAGGTGAAAGAACAGAGCCCTGTGGAACACCACTGGTAACAGAAAAGGCTAGATGTCGCGCCATCAACAACTACAGATATAGAACGGTCACTAAGAAAACTGGAAATCAGAGAACAGAAAGAAAGGGTAAAGCCATAGGCAGGGATATATATATATATATATATATATATATATATATATATATATATATATATATATATATATATATATATATATATATATATATATATATATATATATATATATATATATATATGTTTATGTATATATATTTTTTTCTTCCCATGTAGGCCTCGAAGAAGCTAAGTTTGCAGATCGAGTTATCTTCTGACAAGTTGCAACAGTAACTTGTATGTCGTATCTTCATTTCGAACTGCTGAGTCATGAGGTATTATTTTAGTATATTTTGGCGGTATATATTCTTTCAAACATATCTTGTTAAATATGACACTGCTCTATTTGTATTTAATATTTTCTTATTTAATTTTCCATGCTTTTTACTATCTGCATCTCATTCTTAATGAGTTGTCTTGATGTGTAAATTACCAAATTGTCATTACCTAATTGTGCTTACGGGAAAGAGCCCAAAGCTCGTAACTTCCCGTCTCCTGATCGGTTCCATTTTGTACTTAGTGATACTTATCATACTTGTCTTTAAAACTATGCATTGAGTTAGCCTTAGCTACCTACTCACTTAGCGAATTCCAATTATCAACTACTCTTACACTAAAAAAAAGTACTTCCTTACATCCTGCAAAGAAGTTTTCCTTATACAGCTTCAAACTATGACCTCTAGCTCTAGCGCCAACCATATCAAAGTATCGATCCCTATCCACTCTATCATAACCATGAAGGAATTTAAAAACTGTCACCATATTCCCCCTCAATCTTTTAGCTTAGAGTGATGATAAGTCTAATTCCCTCAATCTTTCATCATAACTGAGATTGTTTATTTCTGGCACCAGTTTCGTGGCATTTATTTGAACTTTTTCAAGTTTAACTAGCTGCTTTTTCAAGTGTGGATTCCAAAAGGGGGCTGCATATTCAAGTTTTGGCCTCACATAGGTTACATAAATATTTCTGAATACTTTCTTGTCCATGTGCCTGAAGGGTACCCTTACATTTGCTAAGAAAGCATATGCTGCCCCTACGATGCCATTTATTTCTGGAGACAAATCGGCCAGTATATTTACTCCTAGATCTCTCTCATTCTCTGTCTCTTGAAGTTCTACTCCTGCCATCTAGTAGTCAAACTTGGGCTTTCTTGCATTTGTACCCATTCTCATTACCTTACATTCTGAAGTATTGAATTTCATTAGCCACTTTTCTGACCACTTATGCAGACTATTTAGATCTTCCTGAAGTTCTCTACCACTGAACTCGTTTCCTACTTCCTTCACAATCTTTGCATCATCTGCAAACATATTCATGAATGAATTTACAGATTCTGGTAGGTCATACATATACAAGGAACAAAAGTGGCCTTAAAACTGAACCCTGTGGAATTCACTACTAACTCTTCTTCATTCAGACACTGAATATCTTACTCTAACCCTCTGTTCCCTTTCTTCTAAGTAAATTTTTATCCATTTCAAGATATTTCCGCCTATTCTAGCCATTGCTTGCAGCTTAATAAGTCTCCCGTGATGTCCACCTTTTCCTAGAACATAATAAAATCGATCTTACTAACATCAGAATTCAATACCTAGATAGAAATCACTATAATTCATTAGACCAAGGACTATATAAGAGATCAGAGTCCTCCTCAGACTTAAATACTTAACTCGCCCTTTATCTTTCTTACTGCATTCAATATGGCTAATAACAATAATAATAATAATAAATTAACTATCATTCAGCATAATGTAATAGCTTGGACTAATATTAGAAGTAATGAATTATATAATGTTTATAGGGAATTTGACCCAGATATTATACTTCTCAATAGTACCTCTAGAACTAACATTCATATAAAAATTTTTGGTTATAATATTTATCAAAGAAACTTTTTAAATGAAGCTCATGCAGGTATAGCAATTGCCATCAAACGTAATATTGTTCATAAAATCATAGACGAATTTGATACTGATTTACTAGCACTAAAAATTGAAACCAAAAACGGCCCCATTATTATAGGAACTACTTACTTACCACCCAGAAGATTACAAATCCCATATGAAGACATCTTAAAACTAATTAGGAAAAACATCCCAGCACACCTAATTGGAGATCTTAATGCTAGACATCACATCCTAGGTCACAATACTTGTAATATAACTGGTAACTTTCTAAATAATTTAATGACTAATAATCTGATTAAAATACTCGGACCTGACTTCAGAACTATGACCCATGGATCTGAATCCTCCAAACCAGATATTATCATAAGTAACAAGAATCATTACTTAAATCACTCAATAGAAAAGGGACCCTTAACCACCTCTGACCATTTACCTTTAATAATTAAGCTCTCAACAGAACCATTAGCTATTAGAATTCCCCCCAGTAGAGATTTTAATAATGTTGACTGGGATAATTTCAAATCTTTCTTAGAAGACAAATTCACTCACGATATCACAAGTAATACCTCCATTAATAATATTTTTGATATAGAAAAACACTTAAAGCAATGGTATTCTTTAATTCAAAATGCAATAGTTAATTATATACCTTTCAAAAAGTCAAAATCCTTACCCCACCCTAAACTAAATAATAAATGTAAAGAACTCCAATATAGATATCAAATTTTATCAAATAACATTGGCAGAGGTCTCTGGGGTCCCCAAGCTCTAACTGAATTAAGAACTGTAAGAGAAGAACTACAAAAAGAACTAATAGCTTCATATAATAATAACTGGGAAAATGTAATAATGAAACTTCAAAGTAATTTTAAAGATCCCAAAAACTTTTGGAATAATATCAAGAAATTAATGGGTAACAGTAAAGAAATAACGCCGTACCTAATAGATAATAATATAATAATAATAATAATAAACTTTTCACCAGTAAAGAAAAAGAAGAAAAATTCAGAAAGACCTGGGAAACTATATTTAATATTAGTGCTGAAGAAAATCTAAACTATGATTTAGCCCATGAAAGAACTGTATGTAACTTTTTGAAAGAAAACGTAAATATAATCACTCCCTTATTGAACGTAGACCTAAATAGCTTAACTCCAGGAGATGATCTAATATCTCCTATTACTATTGCTGACATCAAAGATATTATAAAAAGTATGAAAAACAAAGCCCCTGGACATTCAGGCATTAATAAACTAATACTATCCCACCTGCCTAATATAGCTATTCACGAATTATTAGATATTTTTAACTCTTGTTTATCCATAGGTTATTTCCCAACAAAATTTAAATTGTCAATAATGATTTTTATACCTAAACCTGGAAAAAGCACCACCTCAGCTAATAATTATCGTCCTATATCTCTCCTGGAAGTCCCAGGGAAAATATTTGAAAAAATACTACATACTAGAGTCTATAATTACCTAGAAATAAATGATTGTTTTCCCCCTAACCAGCACGGGTTTAGAAGAGGTAGAGGTACTCATACTGCACTAACATACTTATATGAAAAAATAGCCATATCGCAAAAGTTCAGGCAAAAGTGCAATGTCTTGAGCAGGGATGTTTCCTCTGCTTTTGACAAAGTATGGAGAGATGGACTCAGATATAAAATCATAGAACTCCAGTTACCCCCACTAATAACTAAAATTTTATCAGATTTCATATCTAATAGAAAGTCAATTATCAAAATTAATGAATATTTAGGTACCCAATTTGAACTTAGAGCAGGGGTCCCTCAAGGATCAAATCTGAGTCCACTTCTCTATGCTATATTCACGAGAGATATACCCAAACCAGGTTTAGGTTGTTCAACTATTATATTTGCAGATGACATCACTCAAGTAATTCCTGACTATAATAAAAGATTTCTAGCATTTAAAACTCAGAGGGAAATACTTAGAATAAATGAATACGAGAAAAAATGGAAAATTAAAACTAATATTGACAAATTCCAACTTTTATCTATTTCTGCTCTTAAACCATTAGATGTAATAATTAATAACAATAGAATAAATTTCTCCAACAGTCTGAAAACCTTGGGCTTTACAATTAACAGAACAGGAATGAAAGCTCATATAAATAATAGAATAATTCAAAGTAAACTTGTCTCCACAAAGTTACGTAGATTTAACCTGCTCAAAACTAAAAATAGAGTCACCCTATATAAAACTTTAGTAAGACCTGTCTTAATATCCCCCCAATTCCAACTTGCATCTTATCAAAACGTAACCTTTTAAGTCTCCAAGCTATCCAAAATTTAAATTTAAGAAGAATTCTCTCTGAAACCCCACCATACATAGAGAGAATGGAAGAAATTCATAAGAACCTCAAAGTCGAACCAATTAATACTTATATTTATAAATTAGCATCCAGAACCTGGGGTAAAATGGAAATCGACTTTGAAGAATTTCTTCAAGAAACTAATGCTTTGAACACTTTAGAATACGAATTTATCAATGACCATGTCTGGTGGAAAAGAATTTCTCCGGTTTTTTCAGGATATCCACCAGAACCTATGTATAGTAAATAACGTAATATCTCCAAAACCTCATCATCATTATTAATTTATAACTAAACAAAGTCATATTGGGCCAGTAAAATTATATCTAACAAAAACTTAGCACGAGGGTTTGCCCCTCTCTATTCATCTCTTACTTCCTTAAATTTCGTGCTTATCCCTCCAATCCTTCCCATCCTTTACCCCCCTCTCCCCAGTGATGACACCCTGAATAGGGCTAAGAGAGTTCACTCGATGCCGTCACTATTCTTCCCCCACCTATCCTATCCCATCCTAAGAAGAAGAAGAAGACAGTGTCAAATGCTTTCTGGAAGTCTAGGGGTATGCAGTCTGCCCAGCCCTCCCTTTCCTGTAGGATTTGGCTTACCTCATCATAAAAGTCTAAAAAGTTTGTTACTGTTGATATACCTTCTCTGAAGCCATGCTGTTTCACTGACAAAAAGTTGGAGGATTCCAAGTGAAGAGAGATATGTTTCCTTAGTAGTTTCTCCATAACTTTGCAAACTATGCTGGTCAAGGAAACAGGTCTATAGTTTAATGTCGTATACCTCCTTCCCTTTTGTGTGATTACCTAATTGTGATTACCTAATTGTGTTTACGGGAAAGAGCCCAAAGCTCGTATCTTCCCGTATCCTCATCGGTTCCATTTTATACTTAGTGATACTTATCATACCTGTCCTTAAAACTATGGATTGAGATAGCATTAACTACCTCCTCGCTTAGCCAATTCCAATTATCAACTACTCTTACACTGAAAAAGTATTTTCTTACATCCTGCAAACAAGTTTTCTTACGAAGCTTCAAACTATGACCTCTAGTTCTAGAGCCAGCCATATCAAAATATCGATCCCTATCCACTCTATCATAACCATGAAGGAATTTAAAGACTGTCACCATATCCCCCCTCACTCTTCTAGCTTCCAGTGATGGTAAGTCTAATTCCCTCAGCCTCTCATTATAACTGAGATTGCGTATTTCTGGCACCAGTTTCGTGGAATGTCTTTGAACTTTTTCAAGCTTAGCTATGTGCTTTTTCAAGTGCGGATTCCAAAGGGGGGCTGCATATTCGAGTTTTGGCCTCACATAGGTTACATAAATATTTCTGAACATTTCCTTGTCCATGTGCCTGAAGGCTACCCTTACATATGATAAGAATGCATATGCTGCCCTTACTATGCCATTTATATGTATTTCTGGAGACAAATCTGCCAGTATGTTTACTCCTCGATCTCTCTCATTTTCTGTCTCTTGAAGTTGTACTCCAGCCACCGAGTAGTCAAGCTTGGGCCTTCTTGCACTTGTACCCATTCTCATTACCTTACATTTTGAAGTATTGAATTTCATTAGCCACTTTTCTGACCACTCATGCAGATTATTTAGATCCTCCTGAAGTTCTCTACCATTGTTCTCGTTTTTTACTTTCTTCACAATCTTTGCATCATCTGCAAACATATTCATGAATGAATTTACAGACTCTGGTAGGTCATTTACATATACAAGGAACAAAAGTGGCCCTAAAACTGAACCCTGTGGAACTCCACTACTAACTCTTCTCCATTCAGACACTGAGTGTCTTACTCTAACCCTCTGTTCCCTTCCTTCTAAGTAAGTTTTTATCCATTCCAAGACATTTCCACCTATTCTAGCCATTGATTGCAGCTTCCTAATAAGTCTCCCATGTGGAACAGTGTCAAACGCTTTCTGGAAGTCTAGGAATATGCAATCTGCCCAGCCATCTCTTTCCTGTAAGATTTGGCTTACCTCATCATAAAATTCTAATAAGTTTGTTACTGTTGATCTACCTTCTCTGAAGCCATGTTGCCTCACTGACAAAAAGTTGAAGGATTCCAAGTGAAGAGAGATATGTTTCCTTAGTAGTTTCTCCATAACTTTGCAAACTATGCTGGTCAAGGAAACTGATCTATTGTTCAGAGCCGTATCTCTCCTTTCCTTTTTGAAGATAGGTATCACATTTGCTTGTTTCCAGCATCTTGGAATCTCCCCTGACTCCAGTGACTTTTTAAATATGATACTTAGTGCCACTGATATTGAGTTTGCACATTTTTTAAGCACATGAGGGGATATGTCATCAGGACCTGTAGCTTTATGAACATCTAAATCCATCAACGCTTTGCATACCTCTGTGGCTGTAAGGTTGATGTTCTCTAATACCGGCCCTTGATCTTCTATCACTGCTATCTGAGGGGGTGGGGTATTTTCTACTGTAAATACTGACTGAAACTCCTTGTTCAATTCTTTGCAGATCTCTTCATCCGTCTCAGTGATGCTTCCATCCGCTCTCTTTAGCCTTAAAACCTGTTCTTTTACCTTCAGTTTTCCTCTGATAAAGCTGTGGAAAACCTTGGGATTTTCTTTAGCCTTCCTGGTGATGTCCCTCTCATAGTCTCTCTCTGCCTCTCTCCTTTTACTTAGGTAGTCATTTCTTGCTCTTTTGTAGGTTTGCCAGGCATTTATGTTTTTTCTCCTCCTATACCTTTTCCAGCATTTGTCTCTCCACTCCTTAGGTCTTTTACACCCATTATCGAACCATTCCTCTCTGGCATGAATTACACCTACTTTGGTGACAGGTATGCAGCAATCTACTATCTTCCCATATTTCTCACAAAAGATGTCATACATTTCTTGTACAGATTTGTTGTAAAATAAGGTTCTCCAGTCAAGAACTGCAAAAAGCTCATTCATTTTGATGTAATCTCCTTTCGGGTAGTTCCTCCTCATGTCCTCAGTGCCTCTACTCTCAGGAAGAATATCTTCAATGATATACTCCATCAACAACACACAGTGGTCACTCTTTCCAATTGGTGGTACTTACTCAATTTTTTCAATATCCAACACATTATCTGTGAACACTAGATCAAGTAGTGATGGCTCATCCCCACCCCTGGCCCTTGCTGGTTCCATTACATGTTGGTGTAAGAAATTCCCTTGTACGCAATCTAGGAATCTTGCCCCGAATGAGTCCTCACCACTGTGTGGGTCAAGATTTATCTAATCTATCTCTTTATGATTAAAGTCTCCCATAATCAAAATCCTACATTTTTTTCCCGTGCCATGTTAACAACTGAGTTTATGACTTCAATAGTACCTATATGACTTTCCTCATAAACTTCAAGCCTATTTTGGTTCCTTGGTGGATTGTATACAACAGTTATTATAATGCTCTCTGACCCAGTATTTATGCGAGCAACAAGAAATTCCTTGAACTCACTTTCTATAGCCAAGTTTATTTCTTCAACTTGAATCCTTTCACTTATGAGCAGTGCTATCCCTCCACCAGTCCTCTCAGATCTTTCAACCCTTAGTATTCTGAAGCCCTTAGGAAAAACTGTGACACTGTTTATGTCCTCACTCAACTTAGTCTCTGTAATTGCTACTATATCTGCCTTACTGTTGTGAATCCTAGCTTTTAATTCTACTGCCTCACCAGCTAATCCATCAGCATTTGTGTATAACAATCTTAATGAGGCCCCATCCCCTGATCTTCTGTCATTATCTTCTTTATCTCCCCTTTGTCTGTAATGTGTGTGTGTGTGTGTGTGTGTGTGTGTGTGTGTGTGTGTGTGTGTGTGTAATTACCTAATTGTGCTAACGGGAAAGAGCACCACGCTTGTAACTTCTCCTGGTCGGTTCCATGTTGTACTTAATAGTGAAGTGTAATTACCTAATTGCGCTTACGGGAAAGAGCCCGAAGCTCGTAGCTTCCACAATATATATATATATATATATATATATATATATATATATATATATATATATATATATATATATATATATATATATATATATGCCAATACATGTATACATACATTCCATTCAATAATACTTTGCGCATTGGTATTAATAGCTACATGTGTGCGTGTGCATGCGTATGTTCTTACTAACATGCACATGAAACATGCGTAAGTACATAGATCCTTAAGCACATTTTCAGTTTTCGATTTCTTTCTTTTTTTATCGTTTTCATCTATTTACATACATGCATATATACTGAGGAGTCTGCACTCTTGTAATTTGCAAAGGGGTCCATTTGACTTCCTTCCTGTTGGGATGAGGACTGAAGGAGAAGGAGGAGGAGGGGGCACAAACTCAGCAAACTACAACAACAATAACATGGGGTTGTATTTGTTAAGAAAAATAATACTCTACTTCTCTTAAGACTAGAATATATCAGATTCAAAAGGCAAAATGATTCTAACCCAGCCTCTGTGAAAGCAGAGCCGGTCCCAAGCCCGGAATAAATGGGGAAGGTTGGTGTCGGTAAATATGACAGGCACCGTAAAAATCATGCCAGTTCTTCAAAAAAATATACAGATAATTATTTTGATAGATAGATAGATAAATAGATAGATAAATTGATAGATAGATAGATAGCTCTCTCCTTGATATGTATGCCTATGAAGCCCCAGTGGTGTTTCTATTGCTCATCTAATTAATGCATGCATATGTATATGTACCTACTTATTATTCTAATCTGAAAATTGTTATTCTATATCTGCTTCAAATTGTCTGCAGTAGTACTGTTGAAAAGTGAAATGTAACTTAAATGATAGCACTCAACAAAGGCTACTAAAAATATTGTTACAAATATTACTCTTCAATTATTACACTATATTTTATTATTAATTACTTGCTATGATATTTAAAATTAATTGCAAATTCTATTAATATTTTATTTCTACATAACCAAATAGATTGTAATGTGTATCAACTGCAATATCACTGGGAGTGCCTATGTGCACATGTCCCCATGTTCAGTTATCTGAATAAAATAAAATAAAAAATAGAGAGAGAGAGAGACCCTGAAAACCAGTCTTGTGGGTAACCGTTAGGACGTAAATGTTGTAAGATAAATTATCGAACATTTTACTCATATGATATTTATTTTGTTTGCATGTATAATAATTGTGTTTTTTGAGGAAAAACAAACATGCAGTACAGTATATTCCTTCTGTTATAATAGGTGTGTAATTTCAATCCCAGAGATGCATATTCTGGTAAATAGGAAATATAAATTTTAATTTTATAATGTTGTCTTTTGACTATTAATAGATAACAGTATTAGAGAAAATTCGCATCCAAAGTTAGTCCTTCACTTTCATTTTCTTTGCTCGCAGGTGGGAGGACTTACCAAACAACACGGAGGAGGAGGACACTCGTACGTCTGGCAAAGGCACTAAAGGTTGTGCTCACTTTCTAAATATGAGAAGCTAATTCCATGAGAGCGAGTAATGTTTTAAAAAAAATTACGTTTTATTGGATAACAACAATTTCTGGATATTTTTGTGCAGCTAAGAATTTAAGACTTATTTATAAATTAATAATAAATTTGAAAGTATACTTATAAATTTGCACAGATCCCAAACTCATTTCTTCAAAATATAAGTGATCCTTCTGAACGACTCATTGAAGGCTATGTGTTGGTGAGGGAAGGGTGAGTCACTTACGGTTCTTCCTTTCCTCCTTTTTCTGCCTTGGGAAGACACCTCCGGAATGGGGGAGGTGACTAAGGAAGGAAGCCCTGTGTCTACCAGAGCTATACAACTGCACTACTCATGAATGTTGCCGGAGAAACCTGGGGTTGCCTCATGCTGTCGTCTTCCTGCTGTGCGTAGTTCCTCAGCTGACTGAGCCCACGTTAGTCTCGTTTGATCTGTCGTGAGGGTGGGTGTAGTCGCTTGAAGTCGAGGCTCCAAACGTTGTTTGTGTGTGATAGGGTCAATTTACTCACATGTTACATCTTCGACAATCTCGTCATCTGCCTGTGTACTTGACTAATAGAAATTACGCTATTAATTTGTTTACATAATCACACATGTGTTACAGATATTGCATAGATTTGGGAACGGCCTTTTATAATAAACAACGAGTGTCTGTAACGAGAAAACAACTATTTGTTAGAATGGAGTGTCATCATGTAACAAGTGTGTTAATTGTTTTTGTTGGAGTGATGGAGTAAGCTGGGGGTGTGATCACTGCTGAATGTCATTCATCAGCTAAATCACTTTTGCGAAAAGTACGAAATTTTTATCAGGAGGGAAGTGTCAGTTTATTAGCAACTTTATTATTTAACTGCTTTGCGCTTTTTAACCCTATGTTAGTGGCAGTTATTGGAGGTGGGGTAGGATTAAAGCTTCATTGATTACAGATAGAAAAGGAGAGGGGAAGACGATTAATAGTAAGATTAGAAGAGGTTCCCGGAGTAGCAATGTTGCGTTCATCGTCTGCTTCAGATACTGATCCCCCGTCAAGACAACGTCCTCGTCTGGGGTCAGGGCCCTTGGTATGGGGCAAGGCACAAACCCTAACAGTGCCAACACTAGACAGAGAGTGCTACCAAAACAAATCTTCCTCTACGCCCTCCGCTTCCTCGCCTACCTCCAGCAGGGTAATTTACACGTGCCCACAGCTGCCACCTATATTCAAGCAAGGTGGACCTCGCCCTTTTGCTCATCTTCTATTTGGTTTTTCTGTCCTACTTCTGCTGGATATTTTCCCTGGGGCGTTGGCTCTCCCAGTGGCACATACTAATGGAGAAGTATGGAAGAGATGGATTCCTAGACAACGAAGAGAACTCATCAGTGATGATACGGTAAGTGGACATATTTACGTTTTTGTTTCCTTTAACCGTTTCACATTCCTTATATATGGATTATAGTGTCCCATTTTCTGTTTTATTTTTCTTTGAATGAATAGCAACCTGTGCACTGTTGTTAGTAGTGCAGAACTTTCATCATTAATACAATCCTCACACTGCATTCGTTTAAGTTTTTATACTAACACACAAGCCATCTTAATAGTACGGTATTTATAAATTCACTGTTTCTAGTTTTTTTTTCTTGTATAGGACGCTATTTTGTGAATAATAAACTATGTAAGCGTTTAATGTAAGTTTATGGTTAGCGTAAATTTAAAATTTTATGATGGCATCCGCTAATCAGATATGAAGCAACGGGCAATAGCCTAATGCACTGTCCCAGGAAGAGTAACCCTTGTTAACCTATACTCATACCAGTTTAACTATTTTATGTCGGTATAATGTGCGGTTGAGTGTTTCTTCTTTTTCTTCTTCTTCTTCTTCTTCTTACTATTATTATTATTATTATTATTATTATTATTATTATTATTAATATTATTATTATTATTATTATTTGATTTATTAAAAATAGAAACCCACTCTGCTGTGAGTTTCTACCCACTGAGGGAGGGGGGCTAGAATACTTTCTCCGTGTTCCCCTGCGTGTCGTAAAAGTCAACTAAATGGGGCGGAGTGAGGGAGCTGGGAATCCCCTTCTCTATTTTCTCTTCCCAAAGAGTCAAGACTATTTTGCCTTTGACTCAGCCACTCCCCCTATTAGGGGAAAATGGTTCATGTATATAGATTTTTGAAATGAAATTGTCACTGACTTCCAAACTCTAATTATTATTATTATTATTATTATTATTATCAGAAAATGGAAACCCGATCTACTGTGTTTTTTTCCCCCATTACTGAAGTTATTACAGACTTCCAAAGTCAGATTATTATTATTATTATTCTGTTCTAACAGATATGTGTTTCATTACTTCAACATGGGCTGCGCAGTCGTTTTTCAGAAGTGCCAGTACGGTTGTGGACTTAAATAAAACTGTCCAGGACAGCTTGATGTTAAGTCTTCCTTCAGTTACGGTCCTCTTTCTATGTCTACATCATCACCGAATATTCCTGGATATTCGTTACACATGTCTTATTGTCCCTTCACATCTGTTAAGTCACAATACTCCCCATCTCTGTTTCTTTCTATGTTTTCTTCGTGCCCAGGCCTGATAAGGGTAGATTTATTTATTTTTTTTCCCGTCCTGGTGTTACTCATTAAAAAAAAAATAATTGTTCTGGTTCTGATCTGATAAGTTCTTTTCCACTAACTTCCCTCCTTTCTGTTCCACGCTCAATCTATCGTCCAACATTTGACATTTTGCGCACCGTAACACATTTCCAGTATATAATCATTAGCCTATTTCTATAGCTTTTATTCTTGTCCATCTTTGTTTATTGCAATTAAAGACTTCTGTTTACTGTTATCCTCATCTATAATGAAGTACTCGCTTTTTTGTATTGTTATTGTATGGTACAGAAAAAAATATATTTAGTGCCAGATTCAGAGTAGGTCTAGCTGTAGGCAGCATTTTTTGGTGTGATGCTAACAATGGTACAAGTCTCTGCCTATGTAATCTATATTTGTTTGTGAGATATTATGGAGGCTGATCGTAAACCTTCCTTAGCTGTCCTGAAAAGATGTAACGTATACCCTTGATTTATAACGCGTTGTATAAATATACATGTATGTAATAATAGCCTTTAAAGTGCTAAATGTAATATATATATATATATATATATATATATATATATATATATATATATATATATATATATATATATATATATATATATATATATATATATATATATATATATATATATATATAATAGTCTTGTAGCATCTTTTTGCAATGGCTCAAACATATGTAAATATCGCCTTTCTGTTATATCCAACGTTACCCCTCCTTTAGATATTTTCCTTGCTTTGCCTAGAAGTAATAGTGGAGAGTTTTTATTAAATTCCTCGTTCTAATTTAACGTTGAAGTCACTTAAAAGTAATTGCATTTTCTTGCGTAAACTTTTCCCCTACTCTCATATGTTTGCTTCTTTCTTCCACCGCCCCCCTCTTTTTTTCCTTGGTTGGCGGAAGTTCACTGTTTATACATTTGCAACATTCTGTCGCATGGTTTGAATGACTCCCTTCCTTTCATCTCTACCACTGCAATAGGGTGCTCCGCTTTCGTCTCGTAGGAGTACTATACTGAAGTTTAGAACTTTAGTTAAAAGACATATTTTAGGTTGCTTCCTATCATCAGAATGATCGAGGTACATGTGGCACACAGGTTGATAAATATAGCCTAAATGGAGATGATTATGATAACTATATCTGGTTTCTTTCTAGTATCTTAGATTAAATTTAGATGGGATTATATATATATATATATATATATATATATATATATATATATATATATATATATATATATATATATATATATATATATATATATATATATATATATATATATATATATATAATGTGTGTGTACGTGTAATGTATGTATATATACAGGGTGGTACATAAAATTTTGCTTAGACGCAAAGGAGATAGTTGTGCATTATACATTTTCATTATATTCTAACTTTGTTCTTCATCGTTTTCCATTCATATTTTGCTGATGATTAGCTTACCCCTGTGGCTTTTAAAGTTGGAGACAATAAAACTATTTATGCTTTTGATCTAATCTTGGCAAATGCCTGCTGTAAGGTAGTGGAAGCTAACCTACCTTCGTTACCTGGAAGTGGCTCACAAACAAAAGCTGAATTGAACGTTGAGTTACTGACAATTTGAGCAAGGGCTATGTCAACGTCCACACGATCTTTGACTCCGTACGCCGGAAAAATTATCCGAGGAAAGCAGAGACATCATTGCAAAATCTGATGAAGGCCTCTAGGATTGATTTTTATTATCTAACTGAATGGTCTTGAAATTTACCGGACCTTAATCCCACTGAACACATTGGAAGAAGCCTGATGTCAAAGTGGAGGACCCAAGAACTTAACGTTGATCGGTATTCGAACGACTAGCTTATGAAATTTCTGCAAGGTGTGTTGGAGGATCTTGAGTTCGAAATGATCTCTTCGAGTCCTTGCTCCGATCGTACCCGTCAAGTTTGCAGGTTGTGAGAGACGCACAAAACTTCCAGCACTAATATATTAAGTTCATGAAAGAATATTATTTCGGCAATACATTATTGTAATACACTGATCTGTATTATTACTTATTGTTTTAATACACCTAGCAAATGGTTATGTACCACCTAGTATATGCTAGTACCCCTTCAACTCTACCTTCGTTTATCTTCTGTCTCCATAGGTTTTTATCATCGCTTTTTATTTCTACTGCCGTTAACAAGCCAGGTATAGACTAGGCTTCTCTCTCTCTCTCTCTCTCTCTCTCTCTCTCTCTCTCTCTCTCTCTCTCTCTCTCTCTCTCTCTCTCTCTCTCTCACACACACACACACACACACACACACATTGAACAGTTCAGAAAAGAGTTCCAGGAGCTGAATATGGAAAATGATGCCATGAAAACGTCCTTTGCTGATGCACTAAAGGGGAATGTGGCAGTAAAAGAGGCTGTAAAGGTGGTGGCACTGGAAAACATACAAACAGTTGACTATAAAGAGACAGTAATCGAAAAAATGAAAGACGTTGTGATGGAAAGGGCAAACCCACTCATCAGACAGGCACTTGATAAGGAGAAGACAGTGGTAATCTCAGGCATAAGTGAATCCCAGGAGCCAACATGGCAGGGGAGACTTGAAGAAAATAAAGCTAACGTTGTAGACCTGATAAGAAAGCTTGGAGTAGTATGTGGTCCTGAGGATATTGTAAACATACACCAACTAGGTAAATATTCGAGGGAGGGAAAGCCGAGACCAACAAAAGTAACCTTTGAGAGAGGGGAGACATGTAGGGAAATATTGTTGAGAAAAAAAAGTCTAAAAGACCTTCAAGAATGCAAAGAAGTGTTCATTAGACGATACAGAACACAGGAAGAGATGGGAAAGATCAAAAACTTGTTGCAAGAGGCAAGAAGGTTAAATGATGAAAGAAATGAAGAAGAGAAGAAAAATTTTCGTTACAGAATACTTCCAGACAAAGGGGAGATAAAGAAGATAATGACAGAAGATCAGGGGATGGGGCCTCATTAAGATTGTTATACACAAATGCTGATGGATTAGCTGGTAAGGCAGTAGAATTAAAAGATAGGATTCACAACAGTAAGGCAGATATAGTAGCAATTACAGAGACTAAGTTGAGTGAGGACATAAACAGTGTCACAGTTTTTCCTAAGGGCTTCAGAATACTAAGGGTCGAAAGATCTGAGAGGACTGGTGGAGGGATAGCTCTGCTCATAAGTGAGAGGATTCAAGTTGAAGAAATAAACTTGGCTATAGAAAGTGAGTTCAAGGAATTTCTTGTTGCTCGCATAAATACTGGGTCAGAGAGCATTATAATAACTGTTGTATACAACCCACCAAGGAACCAAAATAGGCTTGAAATTTATGAGGAAAGTCATATAGGTACGATTGAAGTCATAAACTCAGTTGTTAACATGGCGCGGGAGAAAAAATGTAGGATTTTGATTATGGGAGACTTTAATCATAAAGAGATAGATTGGATAAATCTTGACCCACACAGTGGTGAGGACTCATTTGGGGCAAGATTCCTAGATTGCGTACAAGGGAATTTCCTACACCAACATGTAATGGAACCAACAAGAGCCAGGGGTGGGGATGAGCCATCACTACTTGATCTGGTGTTCACAGATAATGTGTTGGATATTGAAAATATTGAGTATGAACCACCAATTGGAAAGAGTGACCACTGTGTGTTGTTGATGGAGTATATCATTGAAGACATTCTTCCTGAGAGTAGAGGCACTGAGGACATGAGGAGGAACTATCCGAAAGGAGATTACATCAAAATGAATGAGCTTTTTGCAGTTATTGACTGGAGAACCTTATTTTACAACAAATCTGTACAAGAAATGTATGACATCTTTTGTGAGAAATATGGGAAGATAGTAGATTGCTGCATACCTGTCACCAAAGTAGGTGTAATTCATGCCAGAGAGAAATGGTTCGATAATGGGTGTAAAAGAGCTAAGGAGTGGAGAGACAAATGCTGGAAAAGGTATAGGAGGAGAAAAAACATAAATGCCTGGCAAACCTACAAAAGAGCAAGAAATGACTACCTAAGTAAAAGGAGAGAGATTATGAGAGGGACATCACCAGGAAGGCTAAAGAAAATCCCAAGCTTTTCCACAGCTTTATCAGAGGAAAACTGAAGGTAAAAGAACAGGTTTTAAGGCTAAAGAGAGCGGATGGAAGCATCACTGAGACGGACGAAGAGATCTGCAAAGAATTGAACAAGGAGTTTCAGTCAGTATTTACAGTAGAAAATACCCCACCCCCTCAGATTGCAGTGATAGAAGCTCAAGGGCCGGTACTAGAGAACATCAACCTTACAGCCACAGAGGTATGCAAAGCGCTGATGGATTTAGATGTTCATAAAGCTACCGGTCCTGATGACATATCCCCTCATGTGCTTAAAAAATGCGCAAACACAATATCAGTGGCACTAAGTATCATATTTAAGGAGTCACTGGAGTCGGGGGAGATTCCAAGATGCTGGAAACAAGCAAATGTGATACCTATCTTCAAAAAGGGAAGGAGGGATACTGCTCTGAACTATAGACCAGTTTCCTTGACCAGCATAGTTTGCAAAGTTATGGAGAAACTACTAAGGAAACATATCTCTCTTCACTTGGAATCCTTCAACTTTTTGTCAGTGAGGCAACATGGCTTCAGAGAAGGAAGATCAACAGTAACAAACTTATTAGAATTTTATGATGAGGTAAGCCAAATCTTACAGGAAAGAGAGGGCTGGGCAGATTGCATATTCCTAGACTTCCAGAAAGCGTTTGACACTGTTCCACATGGGAGACTTATTAGGAAGCTGCAATCAATGGCTAGAATAGGTGGAAATGTCTTGGAATGGATAAAAACTTACTTAGAAGGAAGGGAACAGAGGGTTAGAGTAAGACACTCAGTGTCTGAATGGAGAAGAGTTAGTAGTGGAGTTCCACAGGGTTCAGTTTTAGGGCCACTTTTGTTCCTTGTATATGTAAATGACCTACCAGAGTCTGTAAATTCATTCATGAATATGTTTGCAGATGATGCAAAGATTGTGAAGAAAGTAAAAAACGAGAACAATGGTAGAGAACTTCAGGAGGATCTAAATAATCTGCATGAGTGGTCAGAAAAGTGGCTAATGAAATTCAATACCTCAAAATGTAAGGTAATGAGAATGGGTACAACTGCAAGAAGGCCCAAGCTTGACTACTCGGTGGCTGGAGTACAACTTCAAGAGACAGAAAATGAGAGAGATCTAGGAGTAAACATACTGGCAGATTTGTCTCCAGAAATACATATAAATGGCGTAGTAAGGGCAGCATATGCATTCTTATCAAACGTAAGGGTAGCCTTCAGGCACATGGACAAGGAAATGTTCAGAAATATTTATGTAACCTATGTGAGGCCAAAACTCGAATATGCAGCCCCCTTTTGGAATCCGCACTTGAAAAAGCACATAGCTAAGCTTGAAAAAGTTCAAAGACATGCCACGAAACTGGTGCCAGAAATACGCAATCTCGGTTATGATGAGAGGCTGAGGGAATTAGACTTGCCATCACTCGAAGCTAGAAGAGTAAGGGGGGATATGGTGACAGTCTTTAAATTCCTTCATGGTTATGATAGAGTGGATAGGGATCGATATTTCGATATGGCTGGCTCTAGAACTAGAGGTCATAGTTTGAAGCTTCGGAAGAAAACTTGTTTGCAGGATGTAAGGAAATACTTTTTCAGTGTAAGAGTAGTTGATAATTGGAATTCGCTAAGCGAGGAGGTAGTTAATGCTATCTCAATCCATAGTTTTAAGGACAGGTATGATAAGTATCACTAAGTCTAAAAATGGAACCGATCAGGAGACGGGAAGATACGAGCTTTGGGCTCTTTCCCGTAAACACAATTAGGTAATCACACACACACACACACACACACACACACACACACACACACACACACACACACACACACACACACATATATATATATATATATATATATATATATATATATATATATATATATATATATATATATATATATATATATATATACACACACACTTGTGTACCTTGCTCAACAATTACTTATTTATAATTTTTCTTTTGAATTTAACCTTCCCCTCAAGGGTGTCTTACCTTGAAATTTTCTCTTCTTTCTGCTGTATAGAATAACATGTACCATTTTCCATCTCATATATTGACAATTTTACTTTTTATTCATACTTCCTCATCGATGTTGATATTTAAACTAAACCCATACCTGGCATTCGTTCAGCTGTTGCTGTTAGTATTGACACCAGACGCTTTTTTTTTTTTTTTTTTTTTAAATGTAGGGCAGAATTGACAGTAACTACGTCTAGACCCACTCATCTAATATTATACTCCCATGGCCTGAACACTCTCCTTTTTAAGATATTCAAGTGTTGAGAACTTATACAAACGCCTCGACCTCTCTTCCTCCTGATAGGGGTGGATCTAGGCGTATAATATGACCTAGGAATTGGATTATTAGGATGTCACTCCCATATTAACACCCCTTACACGTTTTATGGAATAAAAATAATTGACACATACACCCATGTTTATTAGATATTGCAGTACATGGTCTGCCATGTAATTATAGACAGCCATTCTAATTAGGCTAGCCTACACCTATCAGACCGAATGCTTCTAATTAACTACTAGTTGGCGAAGCGGCCTGAACAAGGCTTGTGATAGGCCCTGTCATTTCAAAATATATTGTTTGATAGGCTGCCAAATTAAAATGAGTATATTTCTAATCGACTATGCTTTTCAAACACCTATGATTTCACTTCTTACACTATAGGCCTACAAGTAGACTACTTTTAAGCTATGCAATTCAAATATGTTTTACCTATCGTAATTTCGCTGATTCTAGACGCAGAGATGCCATTTTAACAATATTCGTAAAAGAGCTTTACACAATCTTTATGGTTTCCAAATACCCTTCAAATCAGCAATTACAATAGTTGCAAGAAGTAAAACGATGGTGTCTGAAATCTCGATGATATATATATATATATATATATATATATATATATATATATATATATATATATATATATATATATATATATATATATATATATATATATATATATATAAGGTCAGGTACGAAGGAGAAATGAATTGCCGGAGTGCAACTCACAATAGATACTTGGGTTAATGTTGTATGTTGGGTGTCGTGTACTATTTTTTTTTATTGTTGAGTATTGCTCTCTTGCTTGTTTCTTGTAGTTTCTGCACGTCATTACCTCCCGTTTTTATTTATGCATCTTTAGAGGCTCATGATTACCAACCAAGTCATATGTTCGAGCATAGAAGAAGAGGCAATATGAAGTGAAAATTTCTTTAACAGTTATGCTGTTGATCTCCACCTCCCTTAAGCTTCATAAAAGTATTAAACTCTGATTGCCATCCGTGTAAATATTATTATTATTACTATTATTATTATTATTATTATTGCTCTTTCACTGTTCCTGAATTTGTTTGAAAATAACTTTATAGATAGGCCTACTGTCTTTATATTGAAAATAATTGCTCGTCCCCCCTGTTAACTTTCGTAATTAAATATCGAAAAAAATTTGTAGGTCTACTTTCTCACTAATATCACCTTAATTAAAGGTGTCATGTAGGAAATTGCAGTGGAAAATGAATTAAGACTTTGTAAAACTTATTTGTTGCAGCACCTGTATTTAGAAAATTAAAGAATAATTGCATAATATATAAATGTCGAATTTAAGTCGGTAAGATCATATTGCTAACTTAGCCAATTATTCAAGGTGCTTATGTAAGTTTATGGAATAGTCCATATATATATATATATATATATATATATATATATATATATATTATATATATATATATATATATATATATATATATATTCCCCCTGAGGGAGGAGGGTAAGAATACTTCCTCCATGTTCCCCTGCGTGTCGTAAAAGTAGACTAAATGATGCGGAGCTAGGGGACTGGGAATCACCTCCCCTGTATTTACTTTCCACAAAAAGTCAAAGTACTTTCTTTGACTCAGCCACCTCCTTTATAAGGGTGAATATGGCTTTGGCATATATATATATATATATATATATATATATATATATATATATATATATATATATATATATATATATATATATATATATATATATATATATATATATATCTTTTTCTATGCCTACAGCTACTCTGAATGTTCTTGGATATTCATCACATCTTTTATTATCCCATCACATCTGACAAGTCATTACACTCTCCATCTCTGTTTCTCTTTACTTTATGTATTCTTCGTGCCCAGGCCCGATGAGGGCTGTTTTATTTTTTTTTTTTGGCCCGTCCTGGTGTCACAATTATATATATATATATATATATATATATATATATATATATATATATATATATATATATATATATATATATGGCTTCATTCTCCCATGTAAGGGGGTGGCTGACCCGAGATTAACACATTCACCACAATCCACGCATACCTCAACTACTTCTCTTAGCTCCTTGGGTGGGAATAATTGATTGCCACATTTCCTTCCCCTTCCAACTTGCTTGGATCACCTTTGAAGGTGATCCAAGCAAGTTGGAAGGGGGAAGATATTCTACAGTGAGGCCCGACAGCCGCAGCTAATTTACCCCCTCTTCTATCACATGGCAACTCCCCTCACACCCGTCCATCGCAGTTCACTGAGCTAGCAGGTGCGTGAAATTCCTTTGGCCCGTGTCACCTATACACTATATTCCTCCACTCTTTCCTGTCTCTTGCACGCTCTTTTCCCTGGTCTACGGACATTTCACGTACATTCAGTACCCGTTTCACACCTTCCATCCATCTCATTCTAGGTATTCCTCTTGGCCTAACCCCTATCACCTTTTCAATCCGCACTCTTCGCTATTTGTTCATCTCTCATCTTTTCCATGTGTCCAAACCAACTCAACACTCTCTGATCTCGCCTATCCGACAGCTTTTATTCAACAACCGTTCTTTGCCTTACATCTTTATATCTTACTCTGTCTACTCTAGATACATCAGTCATACTTCTCCAACACCTCATCTCCATTACATACAACTTGTGTCTTGCATTCCAAATCTCTGTTCCGTAGGCCTTCAATGCTGTCGGCACAATCGCACCTTCATATATTTATATGTATGTATGTATCTATATATATATATATATATATATATATATATATTATATATATATATATATATATATATATATAATGTAGTCTCCGTGGCTAAATGGTAGCGTCCGCGACTCTGTGCTGGCAGGTCGAGGGTTAGCGCCCCGTCACGGACTGAGGTTTGTAAGGGCATACACTCAGGGTAACGATTACATTTGTCAAAACAAGTCCTTCGCAAGAAGGCAACCGTCCTAGCTCTTAGTAGAAAAGGGAGTTCGAGACGTAAAACCGAATCAATCATATATATATATATATATATATATATATATATATATATATATATATATATATATATATATATATATATATATATATATATATATATATATATATATATAGATAGATAGATAGATAGATAGATAGAGAGAGAGAGAGAGAGAGAGAGAGAGAGAGAGAGAGAGAGAGAGAGACCATGAATACAAATACTGTATATAAAGGTTCACATTTTAATGTAATTTCTTGTCATCTACACTCAGATATAGTACAAGTAATAGTCTAACATTACGCTCGAAAAGCACACCTCATTTGTTGAGCGTGAGTCAGAACGCAAGTAACTTGGGTTCTGATCCCTCCGCTTGGCGTTAGTAAGGACATCCAGTACTACATCAATTAAGGCGGTGTATTAGTCGCTCGGAATACCTTTCCAACTTGCTTATTATTGTTTTAATTTTCTTTTGCTATATATTTTTGCACTAATTCATATATTTATATAGAAATTATACAAAATCAGACTTGTAATGCTATTTGAACGGATTCAATGGAAAATTTCACGTTTTGATATTACTTTTAAAATGATGATTTCCGTGAAGAACATTGTTATATTTTTATTTATATTTGTTTAAAATTTTAACATTGCTATTTATAATTGCATATAATGTAAGGAATATGTTAAAAACTCCTTGCTGTTAGTTTAGAAATTGGCTCTCATGCCATGTTTATTAAGTAAACTAATTGCTTAAAAGTCTCCACGTGTTTTCAGACCCAACGGGAAGATGAATTTTGTTTATTTGCTTACCCTCCCCCAAGCACTCCCCCCCTCCTGTTTTTACCGCCTTGTTCCGTGTAACTTATTATTTTAGATCAATTTTAGGATAAAGATAATAGCTACTTTCGTTACTGATGAAGATGATGAGATATATAATTAATTGAATTTGGTATTTCGATATTTTAGGGACATTTGATATATAAGTATGAAATTAATTAGGATCAGCTGGAGAAAACGCACTTCAGGCTACCATCAGGTGCACTTTCTCAAGTTTTACTAACCTCAAGTTATTACAGTCACACTCTCCTTTCCCAAGTAGGGGCTCCGCCCCCAGGCCCCCTTTTTACAATATACTACTATAAAAAACTTTTCATTTAGATGATTTGAAGCTTTTATTAGTCATTGGACCTGTTAATTCAGGATTGTGTTCAGTCCTGCCTTACGGAAGTTAAAAACTTTACGCTATAGACTCATTATATCGTTTTTTTATTTGGCATTATAACAGTAGTAGGTTGGCCCATGGCACCAGCCACCCGTTGCGATACTACAGCTGAAGGATTTTTAAACTTGAATAGGACTGTCCAGGACAGTTCGATGTTAAGTCTTCCTTTAGTTACGGTTATTTGTTATGCCTACATCAACACTGAATATTCTTGGATATTCATTACACACCTCTTATTATCCCTTCACATCTGACAAGTCATTACACTCTCCATCTCTGTTACTTTTTACTTAATGTATTCTTCGTGCCCAGGCTCGGTGGGGGCTGTTTTATTTTATTTTTTGGCCCGTCCTGGTGTCACAATCATAATATATATATATATATATATATATATATATATATATATATATATATATATATATATATATATATATATATATAATGGTCTTGATTTTGGCACTTGGCAAGTTTTTAAGATGGCTTGGTTATAGCTCCATCAAGACTGATTGGTGGTTCCCGACTTTGAAAATATGATAATTGTTTTAGACTTAGACAAGTGGCCATCAATCATTGAATGAGACAAAATGTATTTAATGTTCACACATTGTCACGCATATGTATGCATGATTATGATGTATATACTGTATTTATTATTATATATATATATATATATATATATATATATATATATATATATATATATATATATTCGATAAAAGCCGGTAGTTATATAAAAGAAGACTTTCTCTTTGTATGTATGTATGTGTGTTTGAATGAGAGAGAGAGAGAGAGAGAGAGAGAGAGAGAGAGAGAGAGAGAGAGAGAGAGAAATTAACCTATAATCACACGCATATATATATATATATATATATATATATATATATATATATATATATATATATATATATATATATATATATATATATATATATATATATATAATGTACTTCACATATAAGCAAAACTTGCCTTTTAAATGAAAACCTACTTATGAACTATAATTGCATTTGCTTGGAAGGTAATAAATAAATGATAATAGTTTTATGAAACTGTTTATCATTTTACCGATATCTCTACATAATATACACCTTCGTTGACATCGGAAGAAGTCATTTTCTTTTTCTATTAGTGGGGTAAATATATTTAGAGGAAGGCAAACAAAAGGAATGTGTGTGTGTGGGTTGTTTAAACAGAGCAAACACCCTTGTCACACATATGCACATCAGTCGCGTCATGCCTTGTTAACCATGCGTTGCGTTTTATTGTGTTTTGAGTTTGTTTGTGTGTGCATGCATATATGGATCTCGTATATATAGGATAAATGTGTATACTGGGGAGGAATGTATGTAGATATACAGTAGTATGATATATTTGCTATAAATTGGGCGGAAGGTATAAGTTAATTACAAATGCAAATCACTGTTTATAAACTGGTTGTATAGATTATAGAATACTGGAAGACAACGTTCGCTCATAGACGGCGTTGACCGTTTCACACTGGCAAGCTTGTCCTGATTTCCCCTAGGTTAAATATAGTACAATATGTATAGCATTCATATATCGTCAGTTACAGTGGAATAAGAAATAACTTTTCGTTTGTATTGCATATAATTTTTCTTCTTTGAGTAAATTTTGCTGCAACATATAATTACAATCGTGTAAAATCTTTTAAAAACACGTGAGTGCTTTTGCGTGTCCCTTTCTTCCTTCACGGCAACTCTTGTACTGCATGAAGAATGTTTATTTATGCCCTTCTTCTTTTATCTTGTCTCACACATGAAATAATAATAATAATAATAAAAGAGGAAGAAGACTGCTGAAGCCATCACGAGGGGAGTTACAACTGTAAAAACGAACATAAAAGGGAGGCAGCAGGACTTCGTAATACTCAGCACTTTCCCATCCCTTCTATCAGCTATTTTGTGATAAGAACACAGCATTTGGAGAAGATGGGATTGAGAGCCCTTTACTCCATTATCTCTCTTAGTCTGCACTTTACTAGCATAGAATGTAAGTGAGGAAGTCTTTCTTCCCCACCCACAGGAAATAATAATAATAATCATCATCATCATCATCATCAATTCTTTCGGCCTCTTTCTCAGGGGTCGCCAAAGCGGGTCAATCGTCTCCATATCGCCGTGTCTCCTGTTTCCTCTTCCGTCTCACCTCACACACCCTCATATCCTCCCTCACCACATCCATAAACCACTTCTTAAGCCTACGCCTCCCCCTCCCGCCGTAAAGTTACATCTCTTGTATATTTCTCCCAACGTACCCCTCATCCATTCCCAGCACATCCCCAAACCATCTCAGTCTCACCTTTCTCATCATATCCCCAGATCATCTTGCCAGTGCTTTCCCTCTAATATACTCTTTTTCCTGTCCCTCCTCATCAATTCCCCCCAAAATAAACGCATCATCTCAACTCTCTTTTCCAGCTCTGCCTTATGTCGTTTTGTCAGTGAGACTGTCTCTAAGCCATTCAAAATAACCGATCTTATTACTATAGTGTAAAGCCTCTCAGTTTTGTAGATCCCTTTCTGTGCCACATCACTTCTGTTATTTTAAAACTACTACGTCTACTACTACTACCACTAATAATAATAATAACACCAACAACAACTACTACTACAATATTTTATTATTATTATTATTATTATTATTATTATTATTATTATTATTATTATTATTGACTTGCATATAAATACATGCACATATATTTCTTCATATAGGTTAGCCGAACATGGTAGTTATTCGTACAAAACAGTTTTAGTATGAGCTGGTTTTGACCCTGACTCTTCAAGGTCTGTCAGCGTGAGTTCTTCTTAGCCCAAGGGCATTAATCCTCTGGTTACCCGGTCAAGGTCGTTTATAGAGAAACAGGACGACGAAGATGATTATGTTTGGGTGCGTCACTCATTCTTTCTTGTACTTCCTTGACTCTCTCTCTCTCTCTCTCTCTCTCTAATATATATATATATATATATATATATATATATATATATATATATATATATATATATATATATATATATATATATATGTGTGTGTGTGTGTGTGTGTGTGGGAGAGAGAGAGAGGGAGAGAGAGAGAGGGAGAGAGAGAGAGAGAGAGAGAGAGAGAGAGAGTACACGCACACGCACTCCAAGCAGTTTATGTGGAACAGTATTAAAGTACGTAAGATATTGAAAACAATAGAAATGATTAGAAATGCACAGGGTTATGATGGTAATAATTGTACCGACGTTTATAATGACAACAGCAAAAGCTGAAGAGAGACTTTTGCAGCATTTTCCCATGTGGAGGTTGTGGAAAGATGGAAAATCACGGGTGTTATAAGGAAAGAAATGAGATTGGTAGTTTTATAGCTTGTTCACGGGCAGCGTTTTCTTCCGTAATGAAAACGGCGTATTTTATTATCCAATTTATGGCTGAATATTCGTTCTAATGAGTAATAACAATGGGTGTCACTGCGAGGAATGTGTGCGCAGAAGAGTGAGAAATGAGGAAACTTGTATGTATTTTGTTCACACATGAATACATATTTGAGATATTCATTAATTCATATGTATATATGCATGTCGTATGTATGTATGTTCTGCGAAACTCTAAAAGGCGCTCATGAATTTAAGAATATACAAATGTTTTATAATAACTATAAATCCTCTTTGTTTTAATAAGGGTAAATTATGCGTATTATTTATTTATTTATAAATGTTTTATTCGATACTTTTATGCATAAAATAACATCCATATTATTATGCACGCCATAATATAATAATAAAAATAATTGTAATATAGAAAGACTTTATATAGATTCTTTAAAATACAATTGCGTCATTTTTTCAAAATTCGTCTCAGAAAGGAAATAATGATGATAGAATATTAGACCATGGTAATATCCAAACTTACCGTAACAGATAAATTTGCAATGGGAATGGTAATATCATAACACTAGTAAGTTAATAACTAACACTTAATTAGATCATTATAATTTCATAATTGCCTATTATGTAAAATAAGTGGGAGAGAGAGAAAGAGAGAATTTTCTATAAATTGCAACGTAAAGACACCACTTAACTTTTATTCTGTTATTATATACAGGCATTCGTAATAATTAAAAAATAACTTTAACAATGTATTTAAAGAGGTATGTATACAGTTTATTTTAGAATGCAGATTATTAGAGTCCTAAATGTACGCATGCAAAGTCCAAGCGAAGGCGGCGCAGGAGGCATAAAATCGTAAACTCAAGGAGTGGAGGGTGATGGAGTGTACTCGCGGAACGGACACAACCTATAGTGTATTATTGGTGCACTGTTTCTCTCTATTTACAGTAAATAATCCCTTATATATTCCTACATACAAGATTAATACGAGCAGCATTATATCGAGTGTTTTTTATAGAAACAGCTTACCTGTGTTGTATTTGCCTCAGACAAAAAATTTCGCTACGATGAATCAAACACTTGCCGAACCATTGTGTTTATAACTAGTCCTTGCTTTGCGTTTTTTAAATATTAATACATACATACATATACCTTGGCTGTTTCCCCCCTTTAATTGGGGGGTAGCCGACATCAAGAAAGGAAAACAAATAGGGGGATTACTTTGCTCTATGGGCAATGACGAGGGAGCTAGCGACCGTTCAGATGGCACTGCTGGAGTGCAACAGCCCATCCTCCCGGCTCTTCCACAACCTGTGTCGCTTCACAACTGCCAGCTCCTCCTACTGCCCCTACCACAGGGCTATCTCTGTAAGATGCAGCCCCGTGGTAACAGCAGATGCCCATCAGAGCCGCGTCACAATCGCTCGCCACTCATTCCTATTCCTAGCATGCTCGCTTGCTTCCCTCACATCCATCCTCCTATCATTCAGGGCTCTCCTTACTCCATCCATCCATCCAAATCTAGGCCTCCCTCTAGCATTTCTCCCATCAACTCTCGCATTCATCACCTTTTTCAGCAGCCTTTCATCATCCATCCTTTCCACATGGCCAAACCATCTCAGAACATTCATATCTACTCTGGCTGCAATTTCTCTCCTCACACCCGTTCTTGCTCTCACCACTTCATTCCTAACCCTATCCAATCGAGATACACCAATCATACTCCTCAGGCATTTCATCTCAAACACATTTAGTTTCCGTCTCTCACTTACTTTCATACCCCATAACTCTGATCCATACATCACAGTTGGCACAACCACTTTCTCATACAAAACTTTCTTAACATTCATTTCCAACCCTCTATTCTTCATCACTCCTTTCAGTGCACCCAACACTTTACATCCTTCATTCACTCTGTGACACACATCTGCTTTCACTCCACCATTTGCAGCTATAACCGTGCCTAAATACTTAAACTGATTAACCTCCTCAAGTGTCTCTCCATTCAACATAACATTCAATCCAGCGCCATCCTCATTTCTTGTATACCTCATAACCTTACTCTTTCCCACATTCACTCGCAGCTTCCTTCTCTCACACACCATTCCAAATTCTGACACTAACTGACACAGCTTTTCCTCTGAATCTGCCACCACCACAGTATCATCTGCAAACAGCAACTGATTCAGCTCCCACTCGTTATCATCCCCATCTACCATTCTCAAACCTCGACCACGCACTCGCTCATTCACCTCTCTTACAACTCCATCAATATACAAATTGAACAGCCATGGTGACATCACACATCCCTGTCTCAGTCCCACACTCACTGGAAACCACTCACTCACTTCATTCCCTACCCTAACACATGCTCTACTACCCTCATACAAACTCTTCACTGCATGCAACAATTTACCATTGATTCCATATAATCTCAAAACATTCCACATAGCCTCTCTATCAACTCTATCATATGCTTTCTCCAGATCCAAAAATGCAAAATACACATCCTTACCCTTTGCTAAATATTTCTCACATAACTGCCTAACTATAAAAATCTGATCTATACAACCTCTACCTCTCCTAAAACCACTCTGCACTTCCGCGATCACATATTCTGTCTTATCCCTAATCCTATTAACCAGTATCCTACCATACACTTTTCCTACCACACTTAACAAACTTATACCCCTAAAATTACTGCATTCATACATATCTCCCTTACCTTTGTATAGGGGCACTATACAGGCAATCACCCAATCCACTGGCACCAATGACAACATAAAGCATATATTAAACACTCTCACTAACCATTCCAATGCAGTCACACCCTCTTCATTCAACATCTCCGCTCTCACACCATCCATTCCAGGTGCTTTACCTGCTTTCGCTTCATACAATGCCCTTTTCACCTCCTCTCTTGTAATCTCTCTCTCATTTTCATCTCCCATTACTGGCCCTTGAACCTCTCTAATCACATAAATATGAAAAAAGTTTTAAAGCCTATTTGAGACTAAGCACATTGAATACGTTGTCATATTGATTGGAATATAATGTTTGACTTGTGATGCACCATATTTTCTATGTCCCATAACATATTTCCTGCATGTGTAGCATGCTGCAACTAAACTGTTTAGTAGTTGCAGCCGTGATCGGATATCTTGTGAAATTTTCCTAAATAGAGTTTGCAACAGTTTCAAAAACGTACCTAAGCTGCTCATTACTACTCAGACTTCAATGATAGGATAATTGACTTGTAACTAGCATCATTTTGATATCTATCCCAAATGTTGGGATCCATGAAAATGCTCGAGTTAGGTCTCCAGAAGTGTGCTTCTTCCTTGCCGCTCACAATTGTAAGATTCATTAGTGTGGTTTGTGTCTTCTTTCTTGCTTGCCTTGTGCACGTGTCTTAAGGTTAAGAACTCTTTTCCTTTTGCCTTGGGCGAACAATGTATCAGTGTTACATTAATGCAGGAGAGTAGCTGTTTAAATTATAAGCCCAGAACAGGTTACTTGCTAATCCCACCGTGACTGTGGGGAACTTTGACTTGTTCTCTGAAAATGTGAAATTCAGGGCCCTTCCGTTTTCTGTAACATATAACGTTTTGTATTACAGTATTAAATATTTTTGTTTAATTCGGTATCTTATGATGGGCTTGCTATTGACGGTATAAGAGGATGAATTAAGGTGTGAATATCTCTATTTTGGAAGGCAATTGCAAAGCTCCCGTCAGATTTTTGTGGTATTTCTTGTTTACCTTTTGAACTCATAGATATATGATTGACCGTAGCTGAAGAGGATATAGACGAGGTTTACTATAACAAAGGATCAAAGTTTGAGCTCATCTAATTTTGTGGCGAAAAAGATATCCACTTGTTCATATCTAGGATATATAAGGAACAGGTTTGGGGGTTCATTGTCTTCATGCTCTTGACAGCTCTTCGGGGCAAGGTTGCACCAGTGGAAAGGTCAGCCTGATTGGTGACACTAATTAGTGCTCTCCTGTAGCTCTGCATGAGAGAGAGAGAGAGAAAGAGAGAGAGAGAGAGAGAGAGAGAGAGAGAGAGAGAGAGAGAGAGAGAGAGAGAGAGAATAGATAATAAAAGCACTAATGTGAAACACCATTGAGAGATCTAATGTCAGTATGTCGCAAACTCTGACCTTCAAATCTTCTTTTAGAACATTTAAGGTAACTGAGAGAAATAATCCCTCTAAAATACGCCTTTCTTTGGAAACAAACATGAGGACTTATACTTATATTCTTATTCAAAAGTATTTTATTTTATATTTTATTTGACGACTTTACCACTAGTTCCACCAGCTACTATTAGCTACTACTGCTACTACTACTACTACTACTACTACTACTACTACTACTACTACTAATAATAATAATATAACACGTTAGAAGCATCCCTACTAATGGAATCGTATATTCTTGTTCTCGGACTTCAATATGGCCAATAAATAGACTTCCCGAAGCTAATGTTAAAATCATAATAACAGCAGTTGCAACAAATCACCTATAATAATAATAATGATAATAATAATTATAATAATAATAATAATAATAATAATAATAATTATTATTATTATTATTATAATTATTATTATTATTGCGAATATTAATTGTAACAAGGCGTGTTTGTTGTTCCACATTGTACTGTATCGTACTCTCTAAAGGAAATGGCTACGTACACTTTATCATTGTGTATATAGGCCTAGACCTATAGTGACCAGCCTCTCCTCCTCCCCTCTTCTATCACAGGAGAACTCCATCATTTGCTCAGCTGTTATGTGTAGGATATGGTAATGTAATCATTACTCTGGTATTGGGAAGGAATACTCAATACCCTCGTATTCCCTGCTAGTCATAGGATGTGACAAAGGCAATATTAGAGCAGAACTGAGCTAGTCTTTTCTTCCTTAAAAATATATATATTTTTTAATTATAAAACAACACTCACTTTGTAGTTCTCATTATTTATTCGTATGCATGTAGTATATATGTGTATTTATATATTTACTGTATTTATATGCTTGTGTTTCGTTGCCAACATATTTGCATATCTAATAGTTAAATATAATTTTTCGACCAATTTTTATGCAGTATATGTTGCGTTTTCCCTTGAAGAAGTATTATCTATTACCCTTCACATCTGACCAGTCACGGTACTCCCCATCTCTGCTTCTCTTTATGTATTCTTCGAACCCAGGCTCGATGAGGGTAGATTTATTTTATTTTTTCTTACCTGTCCTGGTGTCACAATAAAAAAAAAAGGCAATAAAAATAATTGTAAGTTTTGCCGGTATATCGTAATGGCGATGGCTGTTGGTTTTGAGAGAGAGAGAGAGAGAGAGAGAGTGGGGTTTTTTTCTCGGCTAGCAGTGTTGCAGGTGGATTCGTTCTTGGCTTTTGAGACAGTAGGCTATGGAGTGATATAGAGATAGCATCTCTGGATATGATTTCTAGCTAATAGGAAGGACATTTTATGATGATGGCTATATATAATAGCTACAAATATTGATATATGAATATATGGTAAGTATTTACTTTCAGTATGGCCTATATTATTATACCTCTGTAGCTCTTCCCATTTTGTTAGGGGTGTTTTTTTTTCAATTAGTATTTTGTAGCGTTTTGTCTTTCTCTTAAAATTTTACTGTCGGGTGCCCATCCTGACGTCAACCCCCTACATTTTCCGAGGCTTTCGGCCAGTACCGAGTTGAGATGGCTTTCTCCCCCCCCCCTCACCGGCGGATGGTTTCGGCATATGTTTTTTATACTATTTCCCTGTTAAGACATTAATTTATAATTTGTAGCGACGGACGGTACAATATAAAATTTTCTCCGTAATCACCGGAGATTATGAGCCTAGTAAATCAAGCAAAAAGAAAAATATATTAATTTGGTCTCTGATTTCTTGGCTGTTTCATGTAGACATGCTTGCGTTGTGGTGATTTGTGAGAAAAGGTGTGGTGATTTGTGAGAAAATCGCACACATGCTTACATATAACTGAAAATTATATAGTGTAACTTCTTTCTTGCATATCCATGGTAAAACTCTTCTTTCATACTTATCCATGGTAATATGACGTGTTAAGGTGCTGGAAAATCATGTTGTTCACACCAGGATGCCAATGATCCCCCCTACAAGGTGTGTCATTGGATAACAACCTCATTCGATCTCATTTCAAAAGGATTAGTTGAATGTATGCTATAGTTTTTACGGCTTACTCAGTGGGCGTAGAGATAGGCTACAAGTGCTCATTATTTTCTTGCTCGCTTGAAATTTTAATTGGGCTATTTAAAAGCAAGGGCTACATCTTGATACATTTATTATTTTTATTATTCTGAGGCGTCAGGTCGAGGGTTCGCTCCCCGCCATGGTCTGGGGTTAGCAAGGGCATTCACTCTGGGTAAATGATTACATCTGCCAAAACAAGTCCTTCGCAAGAAGGCGACCGTCCTAGCCCTTGGTTGAAAAGGGAGTCTGTGAATTAAAACACGCACTAATTAGTTATTATTAGTTAGTAGTAGTAGTAGTAGTGGTAGTAGCAGTAGTAGTGATAGTAGTACTAGTAGCAAGCTGCACTAAAACTGTTCTGTATGAACACAGAAATGCTTTGCTGATCGAGATGAAAAAATATAATAAATTAATACGTAAGAAACTATTGTACATATTTATTATTAATATTATTATTATTATTATTATTATTATTTTCCTCTTCTTTCAGGTAAGGAATATGGTGTATTTCGCTTTATCCAAGCAAAGGATTTGGTAAGATTTTTCATGTTCAGCTTATTTTAGGTTAATCACATTGCTTTATCTCCGAGGAGATGAAGAACCTATTTCTCTCTTTATTTTCTACCGCTCTCTTCCCTCAATATGCAGTCCAAAATGCGCTGTCTCAGCGTTTTTGTAAGCCTATTTCCTCTATATTATTTCATACATTTTAGGATCATATCTCTTATTTCTTATAGGACATCTTTTGCAGCCGAAACTCTCTCTCTAATGAAGATATTGAGGTCCACTTTACATGAGATAGATTTAAATGATGTTATCAGATGACACTGAAGGCGGAGATATAGGACTATGTAGGGTGTGTTCGTGTGCCCGTGAAAGGTAGTACAGATCTCTTTAGATCCCATCTGGTGGTCGCCATTCTTCCAAATTGAGTGCTCTTTTGCAGTGTCTATTGCTACAGTAGATGCTTTCTCGTCATGTCGGGGTTTCATGTACGAATCACGTGCTCGTTACAAAGAGAGGTATACTGTACCTTTATGTGAGATTTCCGTCCATTTTCTTATTAAATCACAAGTGTATTTTACCTTAATAAAATGTGGTTCGTTGAAGACATCCACCTGGGGGTGGACGGGTTATGGTGGACCAGTAGGTGAGTGAATTGGGAGCCGAGGTCATGTCATATCTGCAAAATATAAGAAAAACTTCAAGATGTTCCTAACAGAGCTAGTAGTCTCCTTTATCATGTGTCAGTTGGATGCCTTAAATTTGAAGGGAAGAAGAAAGTTTGGATAGGATAGTGGTGAAGAAGGGAGAGTTGATGGAGCCGCGCGCAAGGTTTAAACCGCTGGGGGACCACCTGAAAAGGAAGGTAAAGGGGGAGATAGGAACGACAAAAAAACAAATTTAGGAATATAAAAATGAAAAGTAAATGGATGAACAAAATATAATTGGAATTTACAATATATCATTTAAGCAGCGTAATAATTCCCGTATTGCAGATTAGTTAATTATTACCAAATACATGATTCTTATATATAATCCTATAGGGAAGGAATGGAAATATGTTGATAGAGTACTCTACTATTTACTTATTTTTCATGCCTCATTATTGCTTATAGAATTAGCGAACGGCCTCATTCTCATTCCCATTTTACAAATTTTTATGCTTTTACCTACTGGTTTTAGACTTTTTCATTTATATTGTCAACACCAAATTTACAAATGCAGTAAAAGTGAAAGCAAGGACATTTGAAGTGAATTGTTATTACTGCAACCAGGTATAAATTTTCAACTCGTGTTTCACCATATTCAGTTAAGTTGCTGTTTCGATATTCACTAAAGTGTAAGTATTATCTTTATTTCATTAAGAGCTTTTAGATGGAAAGTCGTTTTCTTGATGTGTAATTTACGAGTGTGACTCCGAGACGGGCAAAGAAAATTGCCCTTATTGGACACAGGCACCAAGATGACATTAAGCAAAGAGAGACAGATGGGAAGTGTTATTACTTATCAGATGTGTTCTATCCGAAAGAGCTTCCAGTGTTAA
>JAXCGZ010007661.1:127500-132500 GCA_037179515.1 Halocaridina rubra
TCACAGTCACCTGTAAGCATTTTACCCATGCTGTATTTGTGTCTCAGCCTTCTGAAGTTTTCATAATGTTGGATCGAACAGCTGCTTACATGTTGTGTGAGTGTAGAAAGTTCTTGCTCTTCCATAATCTCATTATACAACATTGTTTTAAACTGAGTCAGTGTGGTTATAGATTCAGACACTGAACTCTCAGTTGCCATTTTTGCCAGCCTGTCAGCCTTTTCATTACCTACTATCCCAACATGGGAGGGTACCCATGAAAACTTAACTTGGAGTTTAAGTTTTGCGCAATCAATAAGAGCCTCTTGAATTTCAGCCATGTGAGTTTTGTAGGAGCTTTTTAATGATCTCAGTGACAGAAGCGCACTCTGCGAGTCACAGAATATGATAGCATTTCTCCTAGCACTGAAAACATGTTCAATAGCAAGTTTTAGACCAACAATTTCACATTCGGTGATTGATGACCATTTTGGCATACTCAGTGCTTTGTCAAATATTTGCTGCCCTTCAAAATTTTCATAAACTATAATGCTGCACCCAGACCCTCCTGTACTGCTTGTGTGAGACCCATCAGTGTAAATGCAGAGTGTTTCATTGTTAGTTGGGAAACTAGTTTCAATAAAGGCTTCAATTTCATCTAACCATTGATGTTTTTTAATAATTGGAGCAACATTCGGACCAGATGATAATATTGGAAAGAGAATTTCTGGCCCAATCCTCTTGCAAGGATTTATTAATCGTTCAGGACCACTCTCAGTAAAGAGTGTTACATTATGTTTTTTTGTCTCATTGGTTATAAGCTTAAATACTTTGGGGTGAATTTGTCTTTCATACTGTATGTTACTTTTTATTATTGATTTAATGAAAAGTAACATACAGTATGAAGGGTTTTTTTCTTTTCTTTTCATATAACCAAAACCAAAGACTTTATATTACATGTAAGTACTATTAATGTCCATTTTGTATTTTCCGCAAGTTCGAACCTGGCTCGGGTGGGATTAACTGTCACTGTCTCATGTCGTTACCGATTAAATTGGGTTATTAGTTGGGAGGATGGTAAATTCCTATTGGTCAACCTGATTCTATAGCTATTGCTTGGAGATCACTGGGTCCACGTGATTGAAAAAGGGGCCTGGGCCTTGGCTATATGATAGGTATATAGTCATGTACTGTGCCATCACTGTCCGTTGCCTCTGCTTTTTTCTCTTCCTCTTTATATGAGTTGAAAGGAGCTGTATTTCGCTTATAGCAGGAAACGGCAACTTTGAAATCCATCTTGGCATGACGTTACTTTTTCTATCTGTAATTTTTTTTTTTTTTTAAAGCAGTTCATTACTTTCTGTACGAAAGACTAAATGAAATGGATCATTATTATTATTATTATTATTATCATCATCATCATCATCATTATTGTTGTTATTATTATTATATGAATCTGTTTTTGTCATCGTAAAGTAAGAGAATGGTAATCATGAATGTTGAAAGCAACATTTTAAATATAGACAGAACTGCAATCTTTGGTTATTATTATTTTTATTATTATTATTATTATTATTATTATTGTTATTATTATTATTATTATTATTATCTTTTGCTCTTTAAAGGTTAATGCTGAAAGGTTAGTAGGTCGCTGTGTCTTTATTTTGAAAAAATCTCATATATTTCTCTCTGACGGTTTGATAGACACGCTTAGTGATTAACACTTTATTATTATTATGCGTTTATATCGTATTAATTATTAACCTATTTATGTTTCATTTTGCCGTAATGTTGTTATAATTAGTTTTTTTTCCATCATTGTTATGTAATTATTTATGTTTTTGTGCAATGAAATGATTAGTATTTATAAAGTTGTAAGCTGCATAAATTAGACATACAGATATAGCCCATACTTACGTTCTTACGTAATAAATACGTACATGCATATACGCATACATACTTAAATGCATAGATGCAAACATACATACTTACACAATTGCATACATACATTTGTACTTATATATATATATATATATATATATATATATATATATATATATATATATACATACACACACACACACACAAATACATCCGCACACATATGGATGGATGTATGGACTTCCAGCTTGTTTGCTTGCTTGTCCTCCTTTTCCGCAAGATCGTTTATTATTGCAACGAAACGAGGTCACGGTAATCGCCTCTTTGCACGTATTGTCAATATTTGCCACGGCTCACAAAGGGATTGCAAAGAAATTATTTATATATTTACTTATTTGTTTAGATTCGAAAAATTATTAGTTATTTATTTGCTATTTATAAGAATATTATTTAATGATTAACTGTATAACTGATTTTTATCGAATACATAGATAAACAGTCTTCATGTGATAATGTTCACAATCACTCGCTGTGACAGTATGCTCTTCTGAGATCAAATGCCCATACTAATATTCTATTATTATTATTATTATTATTATTATTATTATTATTATTATTATTATTATTATTATTATTATATTTAGCTGTTTATTTGTTTAGAAATATATTAATTTATGTTAAAGATTGAATTTTAAGAAACTGCGAATCGTCATCCTCTGATAATCATATTATATATATATATATATATATATATATATATATATATATATATATATATATATATATATATATATATATATATATATATATATATATATATATATATATATATATAAATATATATATATATATATATATATATATATATATATATACTCTCTCTCTCTCTCTCTCTCTCTCTCTCTCTCTCTCTCTCTCTCTCTCTCTCTCTCTCTCTCTCTCTCTCTCTCTCTCTCCTCTCTCTCTCTCTCTCTCTCTCTCTCTCTCTCAACTATAAGTACTATGTAGGGAATTTCTCGACCTCCTTTGAAACCAGACATGTGTGAAAAGTTTATCGATGGAAAGTATTTAAATAGCCAGCCACTCTCTCTATGAGGGTTCATGAAGGTATTTAGCTATATCTTTAGTTACTAAAACATTTAGCCTCCCCTTAGCAACTAAACTTTAGTTATGTTAATTCAGTTATTTATTAGAATTATGCACAGTTTTGTTGTTGGTATACTACATGTACCTTTTTTATAGTGTTCACTTAATTATGGTTTTATATAAAGACTTGTGAAGATGGTATTTTGATATTTTGGCTATTTTAAAAATTTAGCCCTGTGTAGCAGCTACGTTTCACTCATATTAATTTCATCATTTTTTTTTTTTTTTATAATTCCGCATGATTTTGGTTGTTGGTATGCAGCATTTATTATTGTATTATATGTTAGTAGTTATATCGTTTCTTTGGCTAATAATCATATAGTCTTTAAATGATTATTATATGTTTGTTTATTTTCTTGCGAAGTTGTTTGTATAGTACAAGGAACAATAATACTTTTAAAAAGTTTGCACTTACTTGAAAAACTTCAATTTATACATAAAAACGTATATTACGTTCGTCGGTGAATAGTTGTACATTTGAAGTCATTCGGTGGCTGAAGATAGATAATTTTTGTGTGTGTGAATTTCATTTGAATACGGGAGCTTTGTTCAAATGTTTATATTTATGCGGAGTTTTCAATATTCCAAAGAATTTATGTACATTTGCGATTTGTGCAAAGTAACATGAAAAATATATCTCGGTTATTTTCCATGAGGTAAAATCATTTGTAAATATCAGTGAGTTTTTGAATCTTGTAAAGATGGATAGCTCCACCAGAATCCCATGTATACTTAAATAAACCCACAAATTGTTTGGTTAGATTTAGGTGACTTGCCTTGTAAATATGAATAATCCTAGAGCACCCTGGGGTTGCTCTTATTTACAAAATCCGAATTTTTGTGTATGGGATTTCTATCCCCTTCCTTAAGAGAGTCATGGACTTTTTTTAAAGGATATATATACATTGATATATGTATGGGAATTTTCCTATACATTAATTATTTTTTAAAGAATATATATATATATATATATATATATATATATATATATATATATATATATATATATATATAATATATATATATAATATATATATATATATATATATATATATATATATATATATATATATATATATATATATATATATATATATATGTATAATATATATATATATATATATATATATATATATATATATATATAATATATATATATATATATATATATATATATATAAGCAGGCAGAGAGAGAGAGAGAGAGAGAGAGAGAGAGAGAGAGAGAGAGAGAGAGAGAGAGAGAGAGAGAGAGATTATGAATTCCATTGTGCAGTAACCTCTTCCAACTCAACAAGTTAGAAACACTATTAGAAGTGTATAAGTTAGATTGAACATTTGTTAAATGGTTGAAATAAATTCCAGAGTTGATATTCTGACAGGGGTAACATTCCTGTCAGCCATTTCTCTCAGAAAAAAAGAAAAAAATATACGAATAAATTTATACATACATTCATTGGAGTTGTTCCGGTGTTACGTCACGGACTCCCTTTTCTACCAAGGGCTAGGACGGTTGCCTTCTTGCGAAGGACTTGTTTTGGCAGATGTTATCTTTGCCCTGAGTGCATGCCCTTGCTAACATCAGACCGTGACGGGGCGCGAACCCTCGACCTGACGCCTCAGAGTCGCGGACGCTACCGCTTGAGCCACGGCGACTACTTTATACAGACATTCATTAAGTGCCTTAAAATAACATACAAACGATACTCATTATTTTAGTCATGCCAGGCTTTGACTTGACCTTGTCTGTGTTTTCAAGGTCAGTAACGTAATCCATCAAAATTAAATCAAGAGGTAATATAGTTTAGTGCCGAAGCGTGTGTGTGTGTATATATATAATATATATATATATATATATATATATATATATATATATATATATATATATATATATATATATATATATATATCGTGGATCAGTATTGCCTCATATAATTTTAAAATAGTGAATGTCAATATTAACAATACATATAAAATGCATTTTTTGAATGTTGAT
>JAXCGZ010007662.1:0-10000 GCA_037179515.1 Halocaridina rubra
GACAATTCTTACCTATAGGAAAGAATGTTATCTGCAACTGCGGTGAAATATGTTGACTTAAGGTATTTAAGTTAGAATGGGAGAATGCTTGACCTTGTATGGTCACAACCTA
This sequence comes from Halocaridina rubra, assembly GCA_037179515.1. NCBI lineage: Eukaryota > Metazoa > Arthropoda > Malacostraca > Decapoda > Atyidae > Halocaridina > Halocaridina rubra. Next base: position 113 of record JAXCGZ010007662.1, read on the forward strand.
ATTTATTAGCCACATTTAATTTAGCTTAACTTGGTATTACCAATTCATTACATTAATGAGAATTACACATTACAAAACATTGGTGATTCTTGAGAACTTTGTTAAAACCAAAAGTTGTAAACAATTGGTCTAGATTTAAAACCAATATGAAAAATCATTTTCAAATGCAAAAATAATGTGATGATCTTACGAAGGTATCGTAATACGCCTACCTCATTGGTAAATCATTGAATCGATTTTTGCCTGAAAAATATTTTCATAAAATATACAAAGTGTATGTGCGCGATAATGATTTTTGGAATATATTCTGCAAATAATGATATTGGTAAAATGATTAGCATTTATTTAGGACTGACCAATATTTCTGGTGTTTATGTGCACCCTTGACCTGATACCCTCCCGATGAAGGTCAATTTCGGTCAATAATCAGATTTTTAGCTAGAGCGACTTTAGCCTGATTTTCCCTGTATTTCCATAATACTCATATATACACTTCAATATCGGCTGCCTATGGAAAGGTTCTTCTGTATATATTAGCCAGTGTGTGCTTTTTGTTCATCTTCCAGCATGTGCAGGAAGAGAACCTTGATCATTTCGTAGATTCCGCTATATTTTGCAAAGGAAAATACTGTAGTAAGTAAGGAGCCTATGAGAAGGGTTCTTCTGTATATATTAGCCAGTGTGTGCTTTTTGTTCATTTTCCAGCATGTGCAGGAAGAGAACCTTGATCAGTTCGTAGATTCCGCCTATAATTTGCAAAGGAAAATAATGTAGTAAGTAAGGATATACTGCTGAGAACTTTTATCATGGACAAGAACTGCGAAGAACTACAAGTCTGAAACATGAAAATGAAAAAATTTTCATGATGTCAGAATCAGTCTTATATAATGTGGTTGCAGGTCATTTGGCCCACCGCGTTGTGGCAACGAGAAGAAAAAGTAAGAGATTGGCCACATATATTTTTTGTATGTATAAGTTCGTGTGTTTGACCTCCTCTCGAAGTTCATGATAACTGAGGTCAATTCGGAAATAACTCCATTTCATTTCCTTTTCTACATCATTTACCATGCTTACATGAGGTCGCCTTTCTTTTTTATCAGGGTTGTGTAAGCAAGTTTTGGCTTAGGCCCGATTTCTTAAACAGTGTAAACCTAGGATACCATATTGTTAGTTAGTTAGACACACACCAATGGATTTCAAAAACGCATCTGAAGCGATTCTGGTGTACGGTTAGGATCCCATGTGGGATCCTAACCATACACAGAACCGCGTCAGATGCGTTTTTGAAATCCATTGATGTGTGTCTAGCTAAATAACAATATGGTATCCTAGGTTTACACTGTTTAAGAATCGGGCCGTAGGCTCAGTGTGTTATAGCGGATTCCTCTTCTGACGCTAGCCCTATCCGTTAATCCGAGCATGGAATGCACCGACTTGAGATAAAATGCTCTCTCCTGCATCTAGATCATTTCTGAAACATGTTTGCCAAAACTGAACATGATGCTTCGTCCTCTTAATATATTATTCTAAGTTTTATTACTTATAAGAACAAAACTTAGACTTCCTTTGCCTTCAATTCCATATCATGTTTCAGAGACGGCTAAGTTTAAGAGGTTATGAAATTTTAATTACGTATTAACAAATAACCTAATATTCAATACTGTCCCTGGAGACTTCAATGCATATAGAGTACTTTTTATTATTATTATTATTATTATTATTATTATTATTATTATTATTATTATTATTATTATTGTTATTATTGTTATTAATTATTATTATTATTATTATTATTATTATTACTAGTAGTAGTAGTAGTAGTAGTAGTAGTAGTAGTAGTAGTAGTAGTAGTAGTAGTAGTAGTAGTAGTAGTACAGCTCATATAACAAGAAAGTAGACACTCGCTGTTGAACCATCTAACACTTTATGGACCATTTTGTATGCAGGATGAATTGATTAAAAGGGGAGAGAGAGAGGAGAGAGAGAGAGAGAGAGAGAGAGAGAGAGAGAGAAGAGAGAGAGAGAGAGAGAGAGAGAGAGAGAGATGAGAGAGAGAGAGAGAGAGAGAGAGAGAGAGAGAGAGTAACTTCTCAGCAAACGCCACTAAATTTCAAATTGTTTTCACTTGCTGCATCCTGGGACCAGACGTTCATCGATTTTATCGACTTTGGAGGTCCAAAATAAAGAAAGTTGCTCCGTTTGAGTTTGGAAAGACTTGACAAGGAGGAGTCCAATAACCCAACTTTTATAAGCTTTCATGGAGGGCATTCCTCTCTGCATGCTCTATTGGCAAAATAAAACGAATGTCTTATTTTTGGAGTGATGCCTTAAATCCTAGATCCCGTCCTGGATTCCTGGCATGCGTTAAACTAACATTTTTTAATTTTATTATTTACTACTTTATTTATTAATTTGTTTATTCAATTATTATTTTTTATTTATGTAGTTTAATGCATTTTTAAGATAATTGGCATATATAAAGGCCGAATCATTGGTACTGATTTAACGTAAACAATATATTATTTATTTGATTTCCTTTCTATCCATAGAGACTATTTCAGATACTGTGCCAATGTAAGAACCACTCTCTATGGTTAATGCTTTCATTTTCTTCTAGCAGATAATACTATTCATAAATCTTAGTATTCATATACTTTTGTATATATAGGTATAAGACACATACCCGTGGCTATATACCTTAAAAAAGATGCTATGTTAACAGTGTTAATTTAATTACCAGTTAGTAGCTTGTTAGGTGTCTCTGTAGTTCATTTTTCTCTATTTAACCGTTAGTCCGCATTATCTGGAGGTAAAAGAGGGTTAAGGCTGGATGCCTCCCTAGTGCTTGGACTGGAACTAGCCTGCGTTTCCCAGGCTAGTCACTTCCTGACTCATGCGCTCTACTACTGAAAAGTAAAACAACCGTTACAAAAAGACAGAACCCCATTAGATATTTTGAGCTAAATAACTCTGGGGTATCCTACAGCTCTTAGCTGTGGCCATACTGGGTGTAGTGACTCCAGTTTGGCCACACTCATATGATAACGTGTGTATGCTTTGCCTCCAGTCATATATATATATATATATATATATATATATATATATAGTATATATATATATATATATATATATATATATATATATATATGATAGACTAGCCGTCACCCTCTACCCCCCAAGCAACTCGCTTACAGTGTGGCCGTACCCTAACAAACGACGGAAACGCATTGTTATCTATTCAGAAGAAGTCTTTCATTATCTCGCATTGCTCACTTTTCTGACCTCCATCCACTGTGAAAATACAAAGAAGGTAACGCTTTAATCACGTCACAGGACGTTTGTGGTTTTATTTCCCCTCCTTTCGCGTGCATCCTCTATTTTCACTGCTTATGCATTCCCCTCGGTCCTTTTCCCCTTCTTTTTACATTAACCCTGACGAATGTATCCTCGAGAAAAAGAAGAGATGATCATAAAACTGTAACTAGAGATCCTGCGAAGATTTAAAAAATGAAAAGTTTTTTCTCTCTCTTTCGAAGTTTTAAGATTCTTTTAATCCTTTCAGACATCCTTTACCCAAAAGTTGGATGATGTAATAGAACCCCTCGTTCGTTTCCTTTCGCTTCTTGCTACCAATTTTATTTTCAGTATCTTTTTTTTTTTTTTTACTTTTTTTTTGCCACTATCGTTTTTTTACTCACGAAAATTCAAACAAATAACAATAGAAACAATAAAACGAAATAAAATAAACAGGAACGTTCTGGGTGTCGTGTGTCAGATATCATTTCGTTCACTATTAACTTGATATATTTTATATTTCTGAAACACTCTGTTGCTGCATTTTAGTTTATCATACTCTCGATTAGATACATTCATGCTTCTTTATTCAGTTCTTTTTGCATTGTTGAAAATCACACACACACACACACACACACACATTTGCTTATGATGAATTACATGAGATATGCTTTGATGTAGCTTTGCCAAAGTTCTTTGCCTTGTTTGCTTTGTAATTACCAATATTTCATAACAGTGAAGTCTAGAAGAATTTTTAGTATTCTGGCGCATTTTCTGTTTGTTGATGATATACCGATTCTTCTGTTTTTTTTTTTTTCCTTATACATATGCCAGCATTCCCTGAAAACTGCCCCTTCCGAGAGAGAGAGAGAGAGAGAGAGAGAGAGAGAGAGAGAGAGAGAGAGAGAGAGAGAGAGAGAGAGAGAGAGAGAGAGAGAGAGAGAGAGAGAGAGAGAGAGAGAGAGAAATCACAAAGTATGACTCCTGATAGCAAGTTTCATGGTTTCAAAACGTCATGGAAACCACTATCTTTTCTGTCGTTTATTTCCATAATTCTTTTTTACTTTATATAAGTTTAAAAAAATAGTGTGGTTGGTGATCCTCCTTTTGCCAGAAGTCGTTAGTCAAAGCTAGCTAACTAAACCAGTGAGGAGTAACTCCTTAATATGTAAACTCTAGACTCTAGAAGAATTAGGAAAATCTGGAAAGATATCAAGCGTATTTTATTTTTCAACAGTGCAATTTACTTTTTGTTCCAAATCATCATTTGGTTTGCATATTTGCTTATTTGTTTCTTTTTTTCTAATTTCTTATTTTAGCTATCAATTTTTCATGTTTATTCTCTCTATCTGGCTTTATGTTTAAGAAGCTTGTGTTTTTACCTTTTTTTATGATTGTGACACCAGGACGGGCAAAAAAAAAAAAATCCACCCTCATCAGGCCTGGGTACGAAGAAAACATAGAGAGAACCAGAAATCGGGAGTGTATTGTGACTTGTCAGATGTGAAGGGATAATAAGACATGTGCAACGAATATCCAAGAATATTCGGTGTTGATGTAGGCATAGAAAGAGAACCGTAACTGAAGGAAGACTTAACATCGAACTGCCCTGGACAGTCTTATTTAAGTCCAATTATCGGGTGACACGATGACTTTTTTTTCACAATCGTCCTCATTCGAATGAGGGTGAACACAGACAGGTTAGAGCTAAGGGAATAAAGTTGAATGCTTCCTAATGTCCTGCAGGTGGTCTCACGGATGTCAGGGTCGGCACGTAACAACTTGCGAACTCTACCACTCAGCTATCGCGACCCCTTGCAATACGATGGAAATACTTTACGTTTTTTATCGTGGAGACTGGAGAGTTGCCAGGGTAAGTCCTTAGCTATTTCTTCCATTTATATACAGTAGTGATTGCAAATTAGATTATCCTTTCCTTTGTAATTGTTCAGTGTGTGTGTTTTGGGTGTGTGTGTTTTGTAACATGGTATGTTTTTAGGTAAGGAGAGATATGGTCACGTTTTCACGACCAGAGACCCTTACTGACACATACCCGTCCTTCTTATATCAGGGTTTAGAACAGGCACTGCCTGTAGAGAGGGTGGACAAAATTTTAATCTGTTCCACAAAAGTTCTTTCGATTACCATTTTCATTTCTCATGGTAGGCGTTTCACATAATAGTTACATATATTCATGAAGAAAAAAAACGCATCTTAGGCTATCGTTACGCGCGCTTTCTCTCGATGACTTATTTAACTAACCTAACCTAATATTCTCACTTATAATGCCACCAGTCACATCCTCATATCCTATCTAGGCAATCTCGCCTCTCCCAAACACTTCCTTAACTATTGCCCATCATACACTTTTTCACCATTGGATAGTTTCGAGGTTCGAAAAATATTACAAAAATATGCCAAAATAAATATGACACAATCCTTTATAACAGATGCATCAGAGTGTATCAGTTATTCTCTTTTATTATTTTTTATCGACAGCTTTTGCTCTATTGTCGTCAATGTATTTGTCAGGTTTCAATAAATTTTTTTCTTTCTCAATATCGTTGTGCCAAGGACAAATTCATCTCCAATATTGCTCTTTTATCGCGTCCTGAAGCTTCTGAAAAGAGGTCGTTTTTCCGAGCCATTTACACATGACAAGTCTCTAATCTTAATCGAACAAAGCAGGATTAGCTGTGATGCATTTAAGTAGAGGATTATGTTAAAGGAATTTAATTTTTCTTTAATCCTGATCGACAAAGAACAGGATTAGCTGTGATGCATTTAAGTAGAGGATTATGTTAAAGGAATTTAATTTTTCTTTAATCTTGATCGACAAAGAACAGGATTAGCTGTGATGCATTTAAGTAATGGATTATGTTAAAGGAATCTAATTTTTCTTTAATCTTGATCGAACAAAGCAGGATTAGCTGTGATGCATTTAAGCAGAGGATTATGTTAAAGGAATTTAATTTTTCTTTTATCTTGATCGACAAAGAACAGGATTAGTTATGATGCATTTAAATATAGGATTATGTTAAAGTAATTTAATTTTTCTTTAATCTTGATCGACAAAGAACAGGATTAGCTGTGATGCATTTAAGTAAAGGATTATGTTAAAGGAATTTAATTTTTCTTCAACCTTGATCGACATAGAGCAGAATTAGCTGTGATGCATTTAAGTAGAGGATTATGTTAAAGGAATTTAATTTTTCTTTAATCCTGATCGACAAAGAACAGGATTAACTGTGATGCATTTAAGTAAAGGATTATGTTAAAGGAATTTAATTTTTCTTTAATCTTGATCGACAAAGAACAGGATTAACTGTGATGCATTTAAGTAAAGGATTATGTTCAAGGAATTTAATTTTTCTTTAATCTTGATCGACAAAGAACAGGATTAGCTCTAATGCATTCAAGTAGAGGATTATGTTAAAGGAATTAAATTTTTCTTTAATCCTGATCGACAAAGAACAGGATTAACTGTGATGCATTTAAGTAAAGGATTATGTTAAAGGAATTGGATTTTTCTTTAAGCTTGATCGACAAAAAACAGAATTAGCTGTGATGCCTTTAAGCAGAGGATTATGTTAAAGTAGTTTAATATTCTTACCCATTTATACACAATAAATCTTAACCTTAATCAAACGAGGAATAGGATTAGCAGTTAAGTATTGAAGTTCTGGATTATATTAAAAAATTTAAATATCTTTTTGTGTGTGTGTGTGTGCAGGGCAAGTCTTCAGTATTAATCAAACAGTGAAGAAGATTAGCCATGATACATTTAAACACTGGAATAGTTTAAAGAAATAAAAATTTTCGACTTATTTTCACATGGCTATTCTTTAACCGTAATGGAGCCTTTAAGCACTGAATTACATTAGAGAAATTTATGCATCCGATCCAACTGTAAATGGCAATTATTAATCTTAATAAAAAAAATTGAAGGAAATTTCTTGATTGCGCTCAAACACTTGATTATCATAGAAAATACGATTTCCCAATCTGTTCGTGCAGAGCAGAATTTTCATCTTAATTCAACAATATATTGGCTTAGCTGTTGTGCATCTGAACATTGAATTAGATGAAAATAAGTTATCCAAACAAATTGCACACTACAATCTTAAATTTTAATCGAACATAGACCATATGATAAGCTGTGAGATGTATGAGCATCGGATTTATTTAAAGAAATTTGGCGTAGATACTTCGTGAATCTATCATCCATTGCCGTCATCAGCGGTACAAGCCAACTTATCTCAGTGCCGGTCCCAAGCTCGGCTTGTGAAGAGGGATTGTGTCAGAAATTTCAATAAAACTTTAATACATAATCACCACCAGTCTTTAAGGGGCTAGTGAGAGACATCGACCCTATACGGACATAATAATAATAATAAACCTTTATTTCCATTACAATACAATGGGTATTCGTCTGTCGGAGCAAACCCCAACCCCCACTGTGGTGCCTAGCCATAGCAGTACCTGCCAGGAAACAGCTTAAACTCTCAGTCTTGGACGGAAACCGATCTTTCGACCTCGTGAATGCAAGGCCAGCGAGTTACCACTGTACTAGCCTGACATGGGAACTGCTGCCGGAAAAGAAAGTTTTGGTCTTCAAATTCATAATGTTTGTCTCTTTTTTTATCTTTTTTTAATTATTACGGCATATGAATTTTAGATGGTATTACCAGTTTGTTGAATAACTTTCAAGGGCGGTTTTATTATTATTATTATTATTTTTTTACTGTTTTATGTGTCAGTTCCCACTCAAATGAAGGTGGACATAGACAGGTTGGATCTGGAGGTATTAAAGATGAATACCCTTCCTAATAAGAACATAAGAACATAAGAATAGAGGACACTGCAACATGCCTACTGGCACACACGAGGCAGCTCCATTTTTGAATTGTATTTTCAGCATGTCTAACCTATTCTATTCTACTCTACTTATTTATTCTATTTTTCTTTTTATGATTTTTCTAATAAGCACTAACCTATTCATACCCACCCTACCTCTGTCATATGTCTATCTAATCTACATTTGAAGGTGTCTAAGGTATTGGCATTTACTATCCTACTAGGAAGCTTGTTCCATGCATCAGCTACTCTATTACCAAACCAATTTTTACCAATTTCCCTTCTGAACCTAAATTTATCAAGCTTAAATCCATTATTACGAGTTCTGTTTTGATCATGAATTTTTAAAACTTTATTAATATCTCCCTTGTTAATCCCTTTAAACCATTTATACACTTCAATCATATCCCCCCTAACTCTTCGCCTCTCTAGAGAATGTAGATTAAGTTTTTTTAATCTGTCCTCATATGGTAGATTTCTGATATTGTGTATCATCTTGGTCATTCTTCGTTGCACTCTCTCCAAGGATTCAATTTCCATCCTATAATAGGGTGACCAGAATTGCACAGCATAATCTAAATGGGGCCTAACTAATGCAAGATAGAGCTGCGAAATAACTTTTTCCGTCCTATTGCTAACGCTTCTTGAGATAAATCCTAAAATTCTGTTTGCTTTATTTCTGACTGCTGTGCATTGCTCTCTTGGCTTAAGACTACTACTCACAAGAACTCCCAAATCCCTTTCACACTGAGAACTCATGATTTCATGGTTATTTAGCTTATAACTAGTATTGTCTTTTATAGTACCCATTTTAACTACTTTATATTTTTCAACATTAAATTCCATTTGCCATTTGTCCGACCATTCAGATAATCTATTTAGATCTTCCTGTAAAGCATGAATGTCTTCTTTTCCATTTATAGTTCTACCTATTTTAGTGTCGTCTGCGAATTTACTTAGGTTACTACTGATATCCGAATCCAGATCATTTAGATATACGATGAATAATAGGGGACCCAGTACCGAGCCTTGTGGTACCCCGCTAGTAACCGAGCCCCACTCTGATTTCTCTCCATTTATGCAAACCCTCTGTTTTCTGTCTTTTAACCATTGTCTGATCCATCTGAGAACAGCTCCTCCTATACCATGAGCTTCCAGCTTTTTAACTAATCTTTTGTGAGGAACTCAATCAAAAGCTTTGCTAAAATCTAGATATATTGTATCATATTCTTTGCCACAATCTACTGCCTCGTAAACTTCTGAATAAAAAGACAGTAAGTTTGTAAGGCACGAAAAACCCTTAAGAAACCCGTGTTGTGAAAGTTTTATCAGTCTGTGTAATTCTAGATGTGCCCTTATTTTATTTGCAATTATGGATTCTAGAATCTTACCCACTGTTGACGTTAAACTTACCAGCCTATAATTATTCTTTTTAACTCGTTCTCCTTTTTTAAATATTGGTACCACATCTGCCAATTTCCACTCCATGGGTACCGATCCTAATTTTATTGAATTATTAAATAATGCAGTTAGTGGACAACTAAGCTCTTCCTTGCATTCCTTTAATATTCTAGCATATATTCCATCAGGTCCCGGAGATTTATGAGCCTTTAATTTATCTATTTCTTTTATTACCTCCTCTCTCGTAATATTTATTGAACTAAGTATTTTATCGGGACTGTCTCTGTAAATGGCTTCTACTTCCGGAATATTTTCCAAGTTTTCATTGGTAAATAC
>JAXCGZ010007662.1:17500-20000 GCA_037179515.1 Halocaridina rubra
ATATTGAACAGAATTTATTTATTTATACCGTCCAGCATATACGATCGCCTTTAACTATTGCCCTATCACATGTTATCTGTCCTTATTGGTCTGTTATTGCTACATTAGTGCAAAATGACAAACAATATCCCTTAAATATATTTGAAGCAAGAGGCAAACTTACGTTGTTGGTTAGTTAGTACATCAGATTTTATTTAGAGAGACACACTACCCACCAATGCTTATTTTATTGTTTAAAGTTGAAATTTTTGTTAAAAAACTTAAAAAAATGGATTTTCCTCTTCAGTAAAAGTTCTTGTTATTCATGTTTTGTATTATCAGTTTTAGAACTGTAAATGTTATATTTGCTTCTTAACATTGAAACCAGATTCATTGTCTTAATGCTTGATTTAAGTATTACTTGACTGAGGGATTTTCGAGTGGGAGTGGGTACAATCAGATAGGAGCTGAGAGAAGGTTAATGCTGGATACCATTCTTAACGCCGTGCGATAGGATTGAACTCGTGAAAGTCAGGCTTGTCACTACCAACTTATGCACTCTACTAGCAAGCTTCGGTGGCCTCCAGCGTTATATAACCAATATCAAATAACCTTTTTCTATGCCTTATATAATTTTCATCAAGATTTTATTTCGAACATTATCTGGAATAGACTAGTTAAGCTTATATGAGGGGCACTCGGCTACTTGGGGATAAATTTCAAATCTAATGGAAAGAATTTTAACTTGGGACGGTACTTTTTATCACTTGGGGTAGGAACTTAGATTAGGGAGGAATGCCCTCTGTGCAGGGAACACCGATAAACACTATAATAAAGATGTTCACGACTTAACAATGAACAGAAAACTGTTGCAGCACACTTTATCGCATGTTGGACTGTCCAGTTATTGAGGTGAAAATTTAAAACTGGGGAAGAATAAAGGAAATCTGAGATCTCAGGAGGAAGAAATATAACCTGGTGTTCTGAGAACCACTGGATTAGACAGATAAGCTCCACTGAGACGGAAAACATTGTTAATTTAACGGGTTGCGAAAGACGCAATAAGAATCTTCCCTTTTGAGCAGTGGCCTTGGATTTCAGCGATATTGAAGGGATTTATATGAAATGACGAAAGACCTTTTGAAAACAGATGCTGGAAACTAGATTTTTCATCTGTCAAAAGCAATAGGATCAGTAATATTATGAGACCTTCTTAAAGAGGCGAGGCTTATGTGATTTTGATAGTGTATTTTATAAGGAATGATTTCTTATATAAATATGTGGTTTATATGTACATTCATAATCTTGATCTCTGTCTCATTTACTAATTTATATCTATATACATATTGCTCATTATTGCACTATTTATCTATCTTGCAAATTGCATTTCATTTGTATGTAAGAATCATTATATATAGGGATCTTTATTTTCTCATTCAGATCCATTCACTGGGGAGCAAGCCAGATCATCTCGGTGTCGGTTCCAAGACAAGATCAGTGGAGAGGGTTGGCGTCAGGAAGGAACGCGGCCGTAAATTTTTAACCTAAAACCAATACTCTTAGTGAGGGTGGTTAAGAATAGCGACACTGTGTACATCGAAAATACTCCAAGCAAATTGATAATATCAAGAAACTTGTTTTTCTGGCTTTTCAGATGTAGAAATCTTGCGACAGTGTCGATTGTTTTTGGAAATGATGGTCTAGGAATAAACAGCACCATCCAAGACGTCACCTGTGCTTATAACATCTGCACTGAGAACTATAGCTGTCACCTTAATTCATGCGAAAACAAAATTTGCTGCACAAAATGTGCCCTTGTTAGTTCAAGATAAGTTCATCCATACCGTGGGAAAATATTATTGATGACAGCATGAGCTATTTGCTATTGTCTATACTTGTGCTGAGTGCAATAAAGTAACGACGCTGCAATAAAGTAGTCACTTATAATTTCATTACTTCAAATTTAATGAAAATATTGCTTTAGTGGTAGCAACAGATTAACACCAAAAGCTCTAGAAAGCATAGGAAAGGAAGCTTCTGCAAGATGAAAAGAAATACCCCTACAAAAACGGCCCACCATGCGCGTTGGAACTCCAGTCACACGGTTGTTCTTTACCGTTTTATTTGTCACAGTTAATCCCCATTATTTGGGTATAGACAGGTTAAAGGTGAGGAAGTCAGGCTGGATGCTCACCTCATTGCCCCACGGTTGGCTCGATCGAGATTCTTTTCCTTTTTCAGTCTATTGCCATTGCGCTTCTAAGGTCATGAGAAATTGCCTATGAAGAGAGCTTCACCTAGATAATTGTTGCTTATGGAGGACAGAATATAACGGTAACATTGGCACTCCGCCTGTGCCAGAACAAGGGATTTGATCACACTATATGCTGGAGCGCCACTTAAGTTAAAAGAAAAGATGTCATGGCAATTGAATTACAACAGTTACTAAAAAAAAGCGATAAGATCAGAAACGAGCTAATTAGAGGTACCTCAAAAGTTAGAGAAATATCAGATAAGATAC